>DWMZ01000407.1:0-23453 GCA_018249855.1 Eueides tales michaeli | reverse complement strand
ATAAGGTGGAGCGAGAAGCGTCACAGAAGGACACTTTAACAAAGAGTCTTAGTTAAAAGTATTTTGTAAATATGTCAACAGTTCTTAAGCCAACGAAAGTGATGAGGGCTAATGAAATATAATAATTTTGTGTAATCTAAACAAGCTGATATAAATTTTAAGTGTTTTCACTTAACTTGATAAATAAATACGAAGTAGAGATTTATGGTTTTATAGAAACTGGATCATAAAATGTTTTGAATAATTACATTTTTAAAGACTGTTTAGATATTTTGTTTATAATCAATAAGTATGCAAGTTAAGGTTAGGTCGGTAGAGTAATCTTGAAAATTAAGTGTTAAGACACTTTGTTCCTATTCAGGCACTCTTCTTACACACTTTCCATCGATACTATGTTTTTAATAAAAAAAATAAATAACCACAGTTTATTTTTTACTAAGGACGGATTTCTGATTTTAAATACAATTAATTGAATAGTATTTTACACTCCTTGGCCTTCTGATGCGTTTTAAGATGATTTTTTATACAAATGACCCAAAAACAATGATTTTAGAGTATTAAGTAAAAAGTCGATACCTTATACTCATTTTTTTTTCACGCTATATCCCGCACAAGGCAGGATAGGCAGAGGGAACCCGGGAACTTAGTAAAAACACAATCCATTCCACTACCGTTCCCCACTTTCCGCCTTTTCCTTTTCCTTGCGTGTTGAGTGGCGGAACTCAACACCGCGCTTTGCTTTTTTACAAAAGCGGTGAAATGAAACATTAAATATTTAAATTGAAAATATTAAATATTTCATTTCCCCGACTGGGGATCGAACCCAGAACAGAACGTTATAGTCACACAGTTGTGCCGCTGCGCCTCGACAGGCCCTAATACTCACATTATTATTTATTTTCAAATTACATACGGCCTTACATAACAAACCAAAATCTCCATCTGAATCTAAATATAACGAAAAGAGTCATCAAGTTCGTGACTACCCTCCAACTGTACTCATAAATCAATTCTTAAACTTCATACAATATTATATCCATATTTATATGTTTGGCGCAAGAACACTTACATATATTTGTATGGGGCATATGTTCCAAAATACATCATATATTAACGTTTTGGGTAATAAATATAAAGTTTTTAGTTTTTAATAAATTAAGATGCTGGATTTTCAATGGGTCAACAAAATATTATTTCGATTGAATTGGTTATTTGTTTGCAAATTAGTTAGTAAATTTATAAATCTGAGTGTAAGTTTAATGATTGTGGGTTCGATATCCATTCGGGGGAATAAATTATTTTCATTATCCATTTTTCATAATACAAAGCGTAGTATTGGGTCCTACCAATCAATATATTTCTTCTTATGTTATGCAAACCGCGTGAAACCAATAAAAATATAGTACCCACATTTTCACAGAGTGTTTTATCACTTTATTTTTTTCTTTAATGCGCTATAAAAAAAATTCAAGATATAAAATCACTAACCAATGAACTAGAAAACCAATTCGAAAATAAAATGCTTATAAACACTGTAATTCTCTTTGTACTTTACAATTTAGTTAATGCATGTTCAAAGACAAATACGTCAGCAGGTTTTAGCGTTAGAGGTGCGTTGATAGTGCGGTCGCCATTGTTAATCCTGTCCACTGTATTGTTGTCCTGTGAATGGAGTAGTGTACTTTTGTACTAACTAAGGATGGCCGGAAATTAGATTGTGTGACGCTATGCTGATTTTAGATCCACGTAGTTGTGTAGTTAAGTTCTCATTTAATTGGGAATAAATTTCCATTTAAGTGAAGTTTTCCTTATTATAAATCTGACTGTAAATACTATGTTAAAGGATTCTAATTTGATCCAAGGGAGTGTAGGTTTGTTTGAATAATATTTTAATTCGTAATTTCTATTTTTTTTTCGGTATATAACTCCCGTTGTGTATGAGCTGTCATTGACGTACTAAGTAAGCTAGTACTAAACTCTACGTTTTTTATAGTAAGCATCCAACTCACGGTTTGCTCTCTTACATTTATTTTTATAGCTAAATCATATATATTTTACATAAATTACAGCTTATGTGTTATTCTGATGTATAAGCTGTCAAGTTTACTTTAAATCTGTTCAGAAGTTTTTGCTTGAAAGTGGAAGTAGAAGTATTCATCACAAGCCTTCACATTTAAAATATTTAAAAGTATAGACATAAAATCACAACGTATCAAATATATTGGTATCCTAAGTAGTTGTTTCGTTAACGTATAACTCACGACAATAGCCGCCGAACCATAAGTCGTCAGTCAGTAGCAAATAATATATTTATTGTGCTTGATAGAGATACTCTTTGTCCCGTTTTCACACCTTATGCATGTTAACATTAAGAATTAAGATTTTCCACTTCTGGTCCCCACTTCTGCCTCAATTTGAAATACTGTTAATTGGGGCATTCAACGCCGCACCGGACTATTCTAGACATTTACTGACGAACGAAAATAACTACAGCAATTACAAACTGACTCATAAAATATCTCTTAAAAGAGTAAAATATGGAACAATCATTAGGGTATTTCTTGTGAAAAGCGTCTACATGCGATATTTCAGCATCAAAGCCCCGTCAGCGTCCTTACGTTACCAAATACGAAAGTATTCTTATCCAGCAAAACCCTTACCGCTGCCGCGTTAAAAGAAAATATGTTCTTTAATACCATACTTACCGCTTTATTGTTTAAGTATTTATTATTTATTAATTTATGTTACGGCAGTATGGTAGCTTTTGGTTTTTTCAGCTTCACGCTGCATACCAGACATGGCAGGGCACCTAATGTTAAGACACTGTTTCCATTAAGATATTTTCTTTTCCCACTTTTTGTCGCAATGCCTCATAGGCATTGCGAGATAGATGGCGACAGTCAGCGCCTTACTTTAACTTGACTTACGCCATCCCCACACAAGGAATTGAAAAGTTTTATTACAACGCTCTGGTAACAAGACAAGGCTCGGAGTTGGGTTCCGCCATTAAACACGTAATACCTTAACATTAGGTTCCTGCTTGCCTTTCCTGCCATCTGCGGGATATAGTTTGAAACTGTAAAATAAATATATAATGAGGTTAAAAGTCTCAGCAATGAAAATTTAAAATTTTTGATATACTATTCAAGATGATAAAAGAAATTGGACCAAAATGAACCATTTATGATTTCCTGAAATATTGGTTTATTTTATAAAAAAATTACATTGATACATGAACAACCAAAACAACAACATAAATGACACATTACACAGGTGTCATTTATGTACATATAAAATATTTTTATTCTATCAGGTGAACAAATATTACGTTTACAATAGTGGAATTCAACGTCGCACTTATTTTATCAAGATGAGAAAATATTTATAAGTATGTTCATCTACATAGAACAAATATTACTACTGAACTGAAATATAATGAAATATTTTTAGTTTTTTTTATACAGCTATTGTATCACAAGAAAGGAGAAGTAAAACTAATAGCAAGATCGCTAGATATTACATAGACATTACAAAGATATAATAGTATCTTTGATTTTCGCGATTGTTACACATTTTAAATGAAACACTTTTAAACGGATTAATCGCGTATATTGAATTTTAAACATTTTTTTGGAAACCCGACGTTTCGAACACTTTAGACGGGTAGACTACCCGTGACCACGGACTACTGTAAAGTGTTCGAAACGTCGAGTTTCCAAAAAAATGTTTAAAATTCAATATACGCGATTAATCCGTTTAAAAGTGTTTCATTTAAAATTACAAAGATATTCCTGAAAGTGATTATTATGTTCCATTTACGTGGTAAGGATCAACTTTGAGATATTAATATGATGTGTAATGAGTATGAAAAAAATCCACAAGGTTTTATCAAACTACCCACAAAATGTAAAAAAAGAAACAAATACTATATCAAACTCAAAAATTTATACCAAAATGAAATCGACAATGAGAAACGCAATAAAGAATACAATTTTGAAACAGTTTAGCAAAATTGTAGAATGTGATCGAAACAAATCTGTTTTGTCTCGAATCCCACCCTGGATTTATGTATGTACTGAAAATTTGAGAAAATACGATGCTCCTGTCTATTTCAATTTTGCATTGAATACGTCTGCATATTCATTCTGAGATCATCTTTTATACTTATTCTATACTTTGATAAAACGAAGCTCAAAGAATCACGTTATTAAAGTTGCTACATTACCTTCGCTCTATCTACATATTCTTTCAGAGATTTAGTAATGAGAGGATTTGATATTTTAGTACCAGAAAATATGTATTTTTTGATTATATTTATATGTATAAAATATTAAATTATAAAATAATACTTGTTCACTATTTCCCACTTAGCTAAGTATCCTAAGGTTAAGACACTGGGCCATTTTTCGAGAATGCGTGTTCAGTGGAGGAACCTGAGGTTACCAATTCTGTCTTATTGGGGCTTATTTGGTTAGGTTGTGCATTCGATTCCCACTCGAATAGGTGAAACATTTATACATTTAAATGAAATATTTGATATTTTCATTTTTCGTTCTAATAACAAAGCAAAGCGTGGCGTTAAGTTTCGTCATTCAACACGTAACGCAAATATAAAGTACCAAAGACATTAATAAGCGTACCATTATTAATAGTTCAGTTGAAAAGTCCGAGTAAGAAGTAGTTTCTTTAAAGTAAATTAAAAAGATTCACCAAGAACTTACCATATAAAGGTAAGGGAATGGACGCAAAGTATTTGAACAGTAAAACGAAAGGCTTTTCTCTTAACTACTTTCATGAGAAATCTATAATGCTCAAATTTTATTAGATTCTTATTTTAAGTTTATTTTGTTATGTTTTAATTATATGCACATGTCGTGGCGCAGGAGCACTAGTGTGCTACTGTTTATTGGAAAGGTTCGATCCTCACTCTAAGAATTTAAATATTTTATATTTGAATTTCTGCACTTTGGTAAAGTTTGGTGGAATGTCACAGTGCTAAAATTTTGCGAAAACTAGGAAACGGAAATGTTTTAATGGGACCGAACACTAGATACCCAAGTTCTACTGCCTATTATACCATTTGCGGGACGCAACGTGAGGCTGAAAGATAGATGAATGGAGAGTCGGAATAACGTGTTTTAAGTCTACAGCTACTTACTTTAGTACATTTTTATATTCTTAACGCATACAAAGTATGAAGTTTAATGATTAAAAATAAAAACAATTAACTTAACGAATCCAATATGATAAAGTATTAAACAAAAAGTAGAGGAAAGAATAATATTTATAATTAAAGCCACTCATCATGCGAGCTTGCAAAAGTAGGGAATGTAGTAACATTAGATCCTACTTTACAGTATAACGCGTGAAATAGAAAAAAATAGTTAAATCATCGCATTTGTGTCCAATTAATCTTTTTTTAAGTTATTTTAAATTTATAGTCTTGGGAAAATAAATGAAGTAACTATCTGTCAAGGTAAGCATAGGTACCCATGCTTACCTTGACAGATAGTAACTTTGTTTTCCAAAGCGCAAATATTGATTGTTTTTAGTTTATTAAAAGTCTTTGTTTATGTATTGTAAACAATTATATTGTGCATTAGAACATCGTGAATATTTTGATGAAAAATTATTTCGAAGTTTCGTTCGTTAAAAATTGTTTTGTTGGTTCAATTCACAATCCCAAAAGAAGAATCTAGTATTTTTTTTTCATTTTTTTATTGTTCAACATATTTTTTTTCTTTTATATGGACTAAGAAAGATTTTTGTAAATATTATTAATAAGTTCTTTAATTAGTTTATGCCTGATTTTTATATTTTTAAAGTGTTCCACACACATTGTTTTTTTTCGGCTTCCCGCTGTATCACGCATCTTACAGGGTAAGCGTTTCCTACTATCCTCCAAACTTTAGAGGCATTACGTGGTGAAATCCAACTTAAAACCTGTCTCGTTTACAGTCACGCGTTTATGCCTATGCCACGCCTTTTTTTTGTGACGGATGTGCCCTATGGACAGATGATGCTGTGGGACTCGTCAAAAAGAAATCCGATACTACCTACTAAAACCCAGCAGAAACCTCACCACCTTAGTAAAGACGCCGCAGGACCCCCCTACATCCCCCACTACATTGCATAGCGAGAGTCATCAAAGCCTGTCGTTGTGAAGCCCAGGCAGGGCACTCAGTTAGAGCATGATGAGTATGATGATCTGAGGAGGCATCGCACCCATGGCACGCTGGCGGCAACTCCCGACATGCAGTTTGGTGCAGGTATTAGCCAAAGCAACAGTGTCTCGTTAGCATCTACACCAATTTGAACGTCAGAGACTTAAGCGTTCAACGCTTTAAAAGAAACGCTTTCAATGCAGCGGGATTCGAAGCGCCTCTTGCAAATTGTGCAGCTTTTCCTGTAGTTTACGCTTATTTATAAATATCTTGTTTTGTAAATAAACATAACCATTGCTTCTTCTAGGTTAGGATTCTGTTAACACATTCTGCAACGTAGGGAACGTTGCTTTTAAAATTTTGTGCTTGGTAGCGGAAAAATGCCGCGCTTTATCTTGTACTGGAATAAACAAACAAAAATAATTACCTCCTCCAAGCTAAGAACAAACCCACAACCACTAAATCAAAACTTTTTTATCAGCTTCACGTTGTCCTCTGCACATGGCACGGTAGACAGAGGGAAATTAGGGACCTCGTGTTAAACAATCCGTTTTAGTTTTGTTGCTCTATTTCCGTTGAATTTGTCTTGTGTTGAGTGGTAAAACTAAACGCTGCGCTTTATTTTATTACTAGAAAATAATATAAATATTAAATATTTAATCCTCGAGTGGAGAATCAAACCTCCAAAAGTCAAATTTACAGCATCACGCTTGTGCCCTGCACCACGACAGGCCTCAACTCAACATTACTTAACTATATTTACTTTCTTATTACTTATCAAATATATGGGTAACAGAAAGCTATATGTTTATAATATTTTTGAAATTTCGACTCTAAATATAATTAACAAGGTCTTATTTTGATTGAAAAAACTAACGGTATGGTCTTAATTGCTCTACATATGAATATAAGTTGTGTAATAGAAATGTCTCACTTGAAGTAGTTTAAATACTTACTCAGGTTTAGTTTCTTAACATTTTTAGCTTTAAGATGTACTTAATAGTAGTCAGAGAATAAAATATTAATGGGGTAAATGCGACTGATTGTGGATTCGATCCTAAGCAACGAAATGAAATAATAAGTTTTTTTATTTCTTTGCTCTTATAACAAATAAAAACGACACGATATGTTCCGTCACTCAACAAGCAATGCCTCACGAGCGAAACGGAAACGGAGTGTCTTAACACTAGATTTCCATGTTCCTTTGGTCTGCCCTGGTATATGGGATACGGAAAATCCCTATTTTGTGTTCAGGTTAGAATATCTGTAAATTTTCTATTTGATCAAGGATTCAATAATTCATTAATATAAAAATGTAATTAATTTCGTATATAGGATACTATGTTATTAAATGTTAAAGAAAATGGAGAACGGAGCAATTAATCAGGAAAAAGTATCTATCTATTAATATTATATTATATTCCGAGTGCAGAAATGAAATATCTGTCTATTATTTTCGTTTCTTTGCACTGGTGACGAGTTCAGCCACGGTATCAAGCCTCATATTTTTGGCGGAAAGTGGTAAATGGAATGTCCCCTTAAGATATTTCCAATTTCCACTTTCCACGATACAGTGACTTAAGAGTAGGTTTCTAGGTTAATTTTGCTAACTCAACTATAAATTGGCTAACGCAAAATATTTCCCTTAATTCAATGCAACTATACGATGGGATTTTTTAACTAATTGATATAGTTTGTTTGAGCTATATATGGCACTTAGTTAAGTTATTGTTTATTTTAGAGTAGTAGCGGGGCCTGTCGTGGCGCAGGGGAACCAGTGCACTGCTGTAAACGCGACAGATTAAAAGTTCCTCACTCGAGAAAATGAAATGTTTAATATTAACATTTGTTCGGTCTAGTAACAAGACAAAGTGGAGCATTGACATCTTTTTATTTCTTATAAACAAAAAATAAATCCATATTTAAATAAATATGGATTTGTTTTTTGTTTATAAGGCAAGAATAAATTTTATGAGAGGCAGGGGGACATCTTGGGTGACCTTTGGGAAGCATTATTGATTGTACTCGTGTCTTTTACAAACGTATAAAACGACATTTCAAATTAAATCGAAAATATTTCAAAATTTTTCACCGTGTAAAGCTAAACGAGGCATGATAGATTCAATCGGGGTCGCATTCGCTTGAAATTGCTGACCTATTGTAGGACTGTAATGGCAATCCCATCATTACTTTCGGCCATTACTTTTCGTTTTATTAAAAGATATGGGATAATTCATTGGAGATCAAGTTTAATTTGTTTTGTACAGTATTGGACACAGACTAATTTTCTTAAGTTACCCTGGATATAGCAGAGAAGGCAAATATGCTAATGTTAAGACACTCTGTTTCTAGGCTTTAATCAGGCAAATAATAATTAATTCATATTTTGAGCTTTATTTTGAGAAGCGGTGGCAACAAAAAAAATCAACATCATACAGTGTTATCGTGGACATCGAGGCGCAACGTGGAGATCGTGGCGCAACGTAATATCTATGGATGATTGTGGGTTTGATTCCTATTCTAGGGAATACTTGTAGTAATTAATGAATTATGTTTATATACGGTTCCAGAGGACTGGTAAATTATGTATTAGTTTATTTTAATTTGTTTTCTTAAATAACTTATGTATCTTTTTGTGAAATCAACAATAATTGATGTATCAGTACAGTTAATTAAACAACTTTCGTTAATGAGACCTAAAAGTGTCAATATCAATTAGATGTTACCGTGTTTGAATCACGAGAGAAGCCTTTTTTATCTAATCCAGCTCTTTATAATCGTAAAAGTAAGGTTATATAATATATTTTAGTTTCCATAAATCACTTCACCACTTTGCTTAACACTTTTGATTGTGCTACTACACCTATGTAATTCAATATTAAATAGTTTTAAACCCTCACTCCGGTAACGGGGCTAAGCGCGGCATTGAGTTCCGCCACTCAGCATACATTACCTAAAAAAATTGGCAGCAATTGGGGAACTGAATGTGAGTGGAAACGAAGTATCTTAATATAAGGATTTCAGGCTGCCGCGCAGAACACAGTGTAAGCCTAAATAAATAAATAGAGAATTAAATCCACGACACGAAAACAAACAAAAATCACACTCCATGACAATGAAATAATATACCACCATAGTGAACATAATTTAAATTTTGTTTTTTCGGTTATGATTTTTTTAAGTGCAATAAAGAATATTATACAATGATCTTAAATATTAAAATTTACTTTCAACCTATTACAAATATGAAAACGACTCTATTTTGATGTCACTTGGTATAAGTCCTTTAGCAATTTCATAATTTTTGTAGGTTTTTTTTTATAGAGTTATCGAGTCTTTATGGATTAATTTGATTGCGCTTCTTGGAGGTTTAATTTTTTTTCGAGGGTGAGTTCTTTTCAATTCAATTTTATAGTAGCTTTTATTAGTTAGTAGCTTCGTTTATTTCGTGTTTATTTTTGTTGAATCAATTATTATAAATATCATTTTATTTTAGTCAATAGCAGTGCAAAAGAATAAACGTGTGATAATGCTATATGTTGTTGGTTAGCTCCCTACTAGAGGCAATGAATTGAATTGAATGAAAAGCATACTAAACTACTACCAGTCATATAATTTTGTCATGAAATGTGAATAAATCAAAACTTGGCAAAATGTGTCCTTTATTGAACTTCATCGGGATATTTTCAAAATTTAAAAGGACATTAGACATTAAAGTACTGAGTATTCTTATACAAGATTTTATTATATACCTAAAGAATATTTGAGAATTTATAATAATTTAAAATATTGTGTATTTCATGAAATATTATGTATATATGAAATATGACGCAAGGACACAAGCGTGTGATTGTAAACGTAATAGATTGTAGGTTTAATCTCTACTTGGGGAAATCAAATTTTAATTTTCTCACTCTTATTAATGAGGTTATGCCTTTTTTATATTCAGTATTTTAATTTTCTTACTCTATTAACGAGGTTATGCCCTTTGTTAAATTCTACCACTAAATACATAAGAGCGAATAGAACCTGGCGAAAGGAAGTGTCTCAATGAGATCGGAATATCTTAACACTAGGCTCAATCTCAATCAATCTCAAGCTCAACCTGCTTACCTTGCTACGAGTATGTGTGAGATACAGCAAAAAAAATTAAGTAATTATTTTAAATTTAATATCCATTCAGGGCAGATAATTATTTTAAATAATATATATAAAATTATATTCAATATTTATATATTTCCTCGCTCTGCTGTACAAAGTGCGAGTTCCACCACTCAACACCCATTTTCACCGTGAAGCTCAAAATTTATATATGTATGCATATTTACAGCTGCTATATAAAATATTTATGGTTATTTAAATTATGTTCATGTCAACGCAACACGCAATGCTTCAAATTCGGCCTAAAGTGGGGAACGGAAGGGAATGTCATAGCACTAGTTGCTTAACTTCCCTCTGCCTTCCCTGCCTTGTGCGGGATAGAGCGTGAAACAATATGAAATAAATAAAATAAACTTTATAATTCGTTCAAGACACCCCATGTTGAGACATTCCATCGTTCCTAACCTTTCCGTGACATTGCGAAGCGTAACTCATCGTTATGACAACGTATAGCAATGAGTTACTAGAGCGAAGCTATGAAAAAAAATAAGTAAAATCATTCTCCATTAATTTTTATATACTATAAATGTTTAAAATATTTTTGTATCTTACAAAAAAAAACAAAAGTAAAAACTCGATTACGCGTTATATTTTTTTACCATTAATATTATTATAGGAATATTTTACTCTCCCTCTCTCTCTCTCAGGTCCATTCTGTGTACTGCACATGGCTGGGTAGACACAGGGAACTTGGGAATCTACGGGTCAGACACTCCGTTTCGTTTCTCACTTTCAGCCGAATTTGAGGCATTGCGTGATGAATTAAAATATTTTCGTTTCCACTCTTGAGATAAAAAGCGGCGCTGAGCTCCGATATTTAACACGCAATGTCTCAAATATTGGTCGAAGAGTGGGGAACGGAGAATATTACCACTAGACTCCTTTTGTCTACCCTGTTATACAGAAAATCTGTATTAAAAGAAGCGTATGTATTAAAGGAAGCGTAAATATGCTTCTTTTAATATAGACACTGCCACAACACGGACCGAGTAATAAATCATTAATATAAAAGTTTTATTATATCACAAAAGTTAAAGATTGATTGAAACACAAACTCCAAGTTTCCAAATTAGATTTACTTTTTGTTACGTTAAAGAACACGCAGCTTGGTCTTATTATGTTTTAAGTTACTGTTGAACTATTTCCATCGTGTATAGTAAACAATTTGTGGCAATAACGTACAACGCAACTCAAATAAGTTCATCATTTCAGGAGTTACGATGCCACTGACAGACACATAGATAGAGATAGTTCAAAAATATAACACACATTTCTGTGTTGAGGGCAAGAAAGAAAAAAATATAACCAATAAATTAGTCCTAAAACATTTTAAAAAATTATAAAAGTAATACAATCGAAGTGTAGGTCGGTTGTTGTAAGCCTAGGCTCGAATCCCGCAGGGCGCTGGACGAGGGTCTACATACTTAAGCAGCCACTTAGTGCTTGCCCTCTTCTTTTCTCATCCCGTAATGCTGAAATGGTCGATAGAGCCCGTAAGGTCGAAATGGTGTCCCTCGAGGATATCATCATCGGAAAGACATATTATGTAGATGTAGTGGAAATTATAGGTCGTTTTACAGCTTAGCTTTATCTTATTGATATTGCGGATTTAGGTGGTAATAATCGGCTCATGTTCTTGATATAGTAATAATTGAAATGGGGTAGATGATAATTATGATGAGAGATTATGTATGCCTTTGATGTGTGATGTAGCCCGTAGGTAATGAAACGTGTGTCCTTAAGACCAACGGTAATAGTCTCGAATTGTTAACACTAGGTTTCTAAGTTCTCTCTGCCTACTCTGTTTGTTATATGCTGCATATAACGTGAAGTTGAGTATGAGTATGGTTACGAAAATATCGGCGTTTCACAGAGAGTCTTAAAACTGGCGGCCAAAAATTCTTTCCATATATGTAAAAAAACAAGAAAATTGTCTGACACATAATCTTCCATTTTTTATGATGTTTATAGCTACTATCACCTCTTACTAGCTACCACAATATTTTTATTTTTCTCCTCAAGTGTCGCTGCGTAAGCCCTTGAATATAAGTAAACAGATTTCTGCGTTTCTCAAACACGATTATGAGTTTATTTGCTTGAGCGTTACGTTTTTGATAAGATTCTATTTAATCTGTGATCCTTCTATAATTTTTTTTATATTATTTAATTTTTGTTATTACTTAAGGGCATACTAAGATAAGTATGCTAAAGTAGCGAGCTAAAGTAGCAAAGTGTGGCGTTGATTTCCAGCACACGGCATGTAATGCCTCAAATACGACGGAAAGTGGGGAACGGATGTGTATTAAAGGGAAAGTAGTGTTTTAGCACTAGGTTCCCAAGAACCTCCCCTAACATAACCTACCCTGCTAAATGCGTGATACGGCGTGGAGCTAAAGAAAAAAAATCCGCCTCACGATATGCATAACTAGTCATATACCTACCCAATGATAATTATCCACAACGATATTGACCGAGACCCGTCCTCACGTTTTTTGAAGAAAGTAGCAGTAGATAAAGAATAATTACTCACTTACTCAGATTCACGCTGTATCCCGCACATGGCAAGATAAGAAGAAAGAAGAGAGAACTTGGGAACCTAGTGTTAAGTGTTAAACCAGTCCGTTTCGTTTCAACTTTTGTCGAAAATGAGGCATTACTGTTGAGTGGCGCAGCTCAATGCCGTGATTCGCCTACATAATTACTATATAATTATGATATTGTTATTTTTATTTTTATTGAATACTGTTTAATTATTATGATCGCATTAAACTACATGCAACTAAACAACTAAAACTGCTTTCAGTTGTTCAAAAAATGTATCGCCACGTATTGAGTTGTAGAAATCAACACCGATACCACATTGACGTCTCAATATATATGATGACGTCTTCTAGATACATACAAACATTATCTATTTATGTAGACTATGAAAGTAAAAAATTCGTTTGTTTCATATGTATTAATCAAATTAATCCCAAAGACAAATGATCGTCGTAGAACAGCAGATGACTGTTTTGTTGCGTTTTCAACACAAAAGCGAATCGTTGAGGTATCTAATGGCCGGCAATTCTTCTAATGGTACCGAGGTGGATCGAGAATCGACGTTTTGTAGTGCCTTCCTTGGTTTTTTGACTTTTTATTCTCTTATTATTGATTTTACTTTGCAATTCTTGGATTGCTCTTGAAAACATGTAATTAAGATTTCTTTCTTAAATAAATTGTAAGAGATTTTTTGCGAGGGATCTAGGTACAGTTTCCATTTAATGTTTTTTTTTTAGCTTAATGTGTATCCCGCATATGGCAGGGTCGGCAGAGAGAATTTTGGGACATAGTTTAGAGACTCTCAGTTCAGTTCCTCACTTTCCGTTGAATTTGAGGCATTGCGTGCTGAATGGTGGAACTGCCGCGCTTTGGCTATTAAATTTTTATAATTTCATTTGAAAATATTACATATTTAATTCTCACTTAAATTATCTAGATATTAATTAAACATATCCTGTTATAAAAATAAATACAATATTAAGAGTGCTTTATATAATAATATAGACTGCGCTAATTTTGAATGTAGTTCCTAAGTTTTTTTTTTTTGTTATGGAAAAGACACGGCAAACGAGCGTACGGGTCACCTGATGGTAAGTGATCACCGCCGCCCACGGCCCCGTGTAGCACCAGAGGAGCTACAGGAGCGTTGCAGGTCTGTAAGGAGGATGGGCACCGGGGCCCGGCATTACCCAATGCGAAACGTAGTGACCAATGTCACTACTTAACGCCAGTTTTAAATGCCGGGGGTGGTAACAATCCGGTCGAGTCTGCCAATGCGTGTTGTCTTTGCCTACAACGTGACTCTCCCACTCGTACTTTAGTCGCCTCTTACGACACCATCAGTACCAGGGTGATCCTATTCTAAGCCCGGATCACACGGATCATCCTAAGTTTTTCCTGATAACTTTATATTTCTTATAATCATTACATTAAAGATTTCATGTTTTTTAAGTTTTTATAGTAAAACTAGTTTACTTTGAAGCCTCTTATAAATGAGCGCTTTGAAGTTTAAACCAAAAATTAATGCCTTAAATTTACCAAATGTAAAAATTATTAAAATATCTTAGAAATATTTCGTTTTATGTTTATGTGTATCATGAGATCCTAAAACAAAAAATATATAATAATAAGTTTACTTGATATTACTAAAACAAATTATTTACCAGCATTGTTGTTTTCGGGTATGTCACACCCCGCCACATACTCGATGCAATATTTAGTCAGCACACTCCCGGCACGTTAATACCCCCAATAACATGTATGTCGATGAATTTTCCCAATATAAGCGAACATTATAAATATAGATATAGTTGTATTAAAACCGTAAAGCTAAAAGAAATATATAAAATCAGTTCATACATATCTAATTAACACATCAGCCTAGTTCTATTAATCACTTCCGTAACTTAATCAGTCTCACTCCGCATCTTTTCATTATTACTATCTATAGAATATTTTGATTGAATAAAACTTAGATATATATCCTTGACTGCTTTCATCAGATTTTTTTTTCAAGCTGTATTCCGGAATACAGCAATGATTGTGTATTAAGTGAAGGAGCTCAACGCTGCGTTTTCCCTTCAGCGGAAAGTGGAGTACTGAATTGTTTTAATGGAAACAAAGTGTCTTAACAGAAGATCCTCGAATCTCCTCTGCCTACTCCCTATTTTTTTCAAAAACACCTAGATATTAATTAATATGTCAGTACTTTATAAAGATTTATCTCGTTTACTGAAGCCTGTCGGGGCATAACAAGCGTGCGACAAACAAATGTCATAAACTAGAACATTTAATATTTATTAATTCTTCGCTTTGGTAACGAGGCAAATTACGGCGTTGAATTCCGCCACTCAATATACAATGCCTCAAATATGAAGGAAAGTGGGTACACAGCTATAAGTTATTGGCTAGAATTTAGCTTTTTTTATTAGTTTCACACTGTATGCCGAATATAGCAGAGTATGCAGACTACGCCGTTTTAATGAATACACTTCCGTTTCCCTCTTTCTGCCAAATTTTGTAGTGTTAAGTGGTGAAATCGTACCCAGAACCTATCGCGCATACAATAACACTTTAGCACGACGACTGCCATCACGTAAGTCTATCAAACTAACACTATCGACGTCGACTCCTGCCTTCAATATGCAAACCACTTAACGCAAGTCTACAATGGCGATTCTGAGTTTCTTGACTTTCAACCTTATTTACTGTTCAATTAAACCATTAATATGTTTTAAAATTTTTGTTAGAAATAAACGTGAAATTAAAAAATAAGTATAGCTTTCTTCTTCTTCTTCAGCTTCTTGATTCATGCTTAATCCCGCATAGGGCACGGTAGACAAAGGGAACTTGGGAACACTTTTCGTCGAACTTGAGACATTGTATTTTGAATGGCAGAATTGAACGCTCCCATTTGCCTTGTTACCAGAGAAGAAAATATTAAATATTTCATTTTCTCTAGTGGAGGTCGAACCTATAACTGTCACTTTTACAGTCGCATGTTGGTTCGCCTAAGTATTGTAAGATCCATTCAAAATAATCACTACTTGCTATATTAGAAACTTAAAGGCAACCAATAGTAGGTATACCTAACCTACCTACCTAGTAATTTATTTAATTTTATTAAGAATATTTTTTTTATAAATAATGGCCATTGTGACTAAGAAATTCTGGTACTCGTTCCAATACAATAACATTACCTATTATTTAACGAAATAGCACCATATTCTTATATTCAATACAATTTGAGATATTACGTGTTAAGCCAATGCCGTATTTTGTCTTATTAGAGTAGAGAAATAAAGTAATTCTTAAATGGTGATCGAACTCCCAAAAAATCTCGCGTTTCTAGTTTTGAGATTTCAACTGCTATGATTTTATTTTAAATCCGAAAAAAAATAGAAGCAATTTATATTTTAAAATATTTTTATATAAATTAAAAATATCATTTTAATAAATAAATGTGTGATTTTTTTACAGAAATATTTCGGTTATTTAGTAAAATAGTATTTCTGTGACATATCCTAAAGTACTATTTAATATGAAATTATTGAATGTAAATCATAAATCATATGGTAATTATATCATTGGCCCAAAATCTTTGGAAAATGGGGAACAGTGTCTTAACACTAGGTTCCCAAGTTCCTATCCCTATTTCAGCCTATCCCTGCCGTATACTGTACAACATTTACATTCGATGAGAAGCTTTATTTTATAATATTTATAAATTAAGCAGATTAATAGAATATTACTTTTACGTTATATACACAACCGAAAAATTATGCCAGTTAAAATATTTATTATACACAAAATTGATGTCAAATGAATTATTAATTGACATTTAAATAAACATGTAGATTAAAATTTAAACACGAACTTTAATTGTTGATCTTTTAAAAGTTTACATTGAAATTGAAATAGGAGAAGACTAAACACATGAAATTTCAGCTTCTTAGCTGAAAAATAAACAAGGATTTTAATTATTTCGGTTAAATTAAAACAGTTACTATTGTTAATTTAGAAATATAAATAAAATTATTAATTAATAAGAAATTATTAAAATCTCATTAATATTAAGATTTATTTATTTATAATTTTTATAGTAGACCTGAATATTGAGACATGTCCAGTCGTATAGTAAATACTTATGCATTCAAATGTAAGCGCGACAGTTTGTGTATGATTCTCACGTGAGGAAATTAAATATTTATTATTTTAATTTATTCTGGTTACAAGGCAGAGAGCGGTGTTAAGTGCTACCATTCAAAACACAATGACTCAAATTCAAGTAGCAAGCGCAAATGTCTCAATGCGAACACAATGTCTTAAAAACCAGGTTCCCAAGATTCTTCTGCCTAGCTTAATATGTGCCAAAAACAGTATGAAGCTAACAAAAAGAAAATGTATGGTACTGAAATATATTTGGACCTAATGGTAAATAATCACTGTCGGCAACGACTTATAATAAAGGCTCATATATGTAACACCACACGCTCTGCTGCCAGGCCCTCTACGTTGCTTTTAATAGCCGCAGCCCATGTATGCTAAGTATGATTATGAGAAGTTTACTGGTTGAGGGACCATAGCAGAGGCTTTATTAATGATCTTTAATAAATCGGTGGCCTTCTTGAGAAACCAGTCTCAGCACCAGTCAATCAATTTATATAAAAATATAAATGGTATGTTGAGAGGCTAAGCCACCAAAGAATGGAAATGAAAATAAATAATTTCGTGATGTGGGAACTGAAACTCTTAACCGTCTCTCTTATAATTAAACACGCTCTTGGTCCTGCCATTTGGTCCTGACGTTGGTCCGCCATAACAGTTTTATTTTAATTATTTTAAATTAAGACTGTTAAAGAGTATAAAAACGGGGTGATTTAATGCTAGGTTGCGGGGTGATCGTCTGCCCGGTATAGTTGTCACCGGGCGCTCAGCTTCGCGCGCAGCAAGTTAGTGTTTTCACCGGCGTAAGGTGAGGGGCTGCTTGGTGGACCTAGCGCGGTTTGGAGCGACCGATAGTGGCGGTCTAAGTACTGATTGGCTGCTGCAGCTCGGGTGCATGCCTTACTTAGTATGAGAGATGGGAGCTAGACCTGGATCCAAAGTAGCCGATTGTAGGCCAAAGGCTAGACACGCAACACGCGTGTCGGGAAGTGAGTGTGCCCTCAGCGAGGTATCGCGAGCATGCCGGATGGCGTGCGGGAAGTGAGCTCTTCCGGAGATGATCGCGTGATCGAAGACTTTCTTCCTTCGAGAAGATGATTGGAGGTTGCGCGTGGTAACTTCCCTTTGAAGGACTACCACGTAAGTGGTAGGAGGCCAGACCTGCCAATAGACCCTGCAACCGGGGTAAAACCCGGAAGCAGGTCAGTATACCTGATTCCGGGCCCCATTTGTCCTTTGTTGAACCTTCGGGTTGGTACAGTGGGACAGTATAACATAAACAGGTTAGTCTCAAAAGAGAAAGAAGGGGCGTGTCATGATATGACTGTTATACTCAGCAATATGTCTTTTAATAAGAAAACGACACTAAAGTAAGATTAATTGAGTATGAATCCTTTTTTCCTATTTTTTATAGTGTTATTCCACACTTAGGAAAGAAAAATACTAAATTTAAAAATGTATAAAATTTGAACGAAGCAGGATTTGAACCCGCGCCTCTTGGAAGGATTCCAAGAGGCACGGGTTCAAATCCTGCGTCGTTTAAATTTTATACGTTTTTAAATTTAGTAAGTATGAATCCTTTTCTCATTAAGCTCAGCATCCCCTCTAAGTTCACAATAACAATGCGATGAATATGCGTGTCAACAGTTGTAAAGCCTGTCAAGCAAAGGGAAGCACTGAAACGCTCAAACCAACCTGCGAAATTTATTCATGAACAAATTTAAACTAAAAGTACTTTAATGTTCAACGTATGTATGTGATCTTTGTACGTGATTCCGTTGCATTTCAAAGGAATTTTGCAATTTGTGTGTTTATTTGCTAGATCTCGGTAGTTTTTGTCTAGATATAGAATATATGAGGACTTCGTGGTGCAGTGGTACAAGTGAGAGCTCTATTCTTCGCAATATTATCTCTAGAATTCGGTAGAAAGTAATAAACGGAGTGTCATAGCACAAGTTTGCTTATCCTAACCAACATACTGTGTGGCCAGACATCGCACGTTAAATAGCGGCTAAATACAGTGGAAAATAAAATAATGCATATCCAGTATGTAAATTCAAATATAATCATACAGCTGTTTATACACTATTTTTACTATTTCTAAAGTGTTATTCCACACTTAGGTAAGAAAAATACTAAATTTAAAAACCATAGTAAAATTTACCAATTTATGTTAATTTTTTCCAACTTTACATCACGTCAGCTTGCAGTGGAATTAAATACTCATATTTTCTTACTTTTTTCATTTTTAACTTCGTAAAACTTTGAATTAACGCGTTTCAAAACATTTTTATCACGTTTTCGACTTTTAAGCTGTTTATGATCGTTTTAGCTGAGTTTCAAGAATTTCTGCCGCCGAGTCATCGCTTGTGTAACTAGAAAATTTTCAAGTGACATTTACTTGTATAAAATCATTATATATAATGTTTTATTTAGAATAAATTATGAAATATGGAAAACCAGTAATAAATAAACATATCTAAAAATATTGTGTTTGAACTACAGACTATCTGACTATAACTATTAACTATTAAATATCTAATCGAATTCAGCAATTGCGTATTTTAATACGAAACTTAACGTCGTGCCATCAAAGACATGGAAGGGTATAATAAATAATATAAAAATTTAATTACATTGCTAAAATATTCAACGTATATCATTTAAAATAAGGAATGAATGAAAATTAAAATAACTGAATATATTCTATTTTTTATTAAATTATAATTCCATAAACATAAAATAATCCTTTCAATATATTTTATTAAGGATCAATTAAAAATAATAGGCTACTGTATTTGTGTTACTCAGCGCTATTTAATTATTATTTGTGGTTAGTAGAACTTACATAGGATTAATTTATAGTTTTTTTATGATTCGATACATTTTGAATTATGTCGCAGTTTTTTCAATTAATTAGAAAACTTTGTTTTATGAGGTTTATAGTGGCGCAAGGGCACAAATGTGCTACTATAAAATGCAGCAGCTTCAATCCTCAGCCAAAGAAATGAAATATATATATTTTTCTTTGCTCCGGTAATAAAGCCGCCGCGTGATTCCGGCTTAGAATAGGATCACCCTGGTACTGATGGTGTCGTAAGAGGCGACTAAAGTACGAGTGGGAGAGTCACGTTGTCAGCAATGACAACACGCATGGGCAGACTCGTCCGGATTGTTACAACCCCCGGCATTTAAAACCGGCGTTAAGTAGTGATTTTGGTCACTGCGTTTCGCATTGGGTAATGCCGGGCCCCGGTGCCCATATACCATATAGACCGCCAACGCACCTGTAGCTCCTCTGGTGCTATACGGGGCCGTGGGCGGCGGTGATCTACCATCGGGTGACCCTTACGCTCGTTTGCCGAGTCTTTTCCATAAAAAAAAAAGCCAAGTGCGACTCTGAACTCCGCCACGCTATACCTCAAGCTCGGCGGAAAGTGGTGAACGGAACGGAGTGTCTTAACACTAGGTTATCTTTGCGCACCCTGCCATGTGCGGCATACAGCGTGAAGCTGAATGTATGCATGAACTTTGCTTTTAATTATAGTATTTTTTTAATAAAATACCGTTTTAATAACTTTTTCACACTTTCATTTTTTATAAATAAAGTGTGAAAATTTTTACACTCAAAAGTGTCTTTTTTGTTCTTTTTTTATTTTTACATTGTCATCTATCCTTGATAGGTACGCAAATTTCAAATTAATCCAACGTATTGCTGTCGATTAAATTCACGCTTATGGTTTCTAAAACAAACAAACTTATATACTTATATAGATTTGACCGAAGCTAATAAAAGCATATTAAAGAGTCAAGACACTCTTATGAGTGATAAGAGATTATTATATTATTATAACAATTCATCCAAGAGAGAACTGAAACCATAACTTATTACTACCGTGCCACATGAGCCTCATCTCTCAAAAATATTTATATTCATAATATCGTCACAAATCTTCGTATTCTTTTAATCTTGTCATGTAAATTATAGCTTCAGATTACTATTTTTTTTTCTTTCCTTTTTAGCGTCACTTTGTATCCCGCAAGTGGCAGAGTAGTCAGAGGAAACTTGGTAAACTAGTGTTAAAATACTCCGCCGTCGACTTTAAGGCATTGCATGTTAAATGGTGGAACTCAACGCCGAGTGAAGTATTGTCAATATTAATTATTTTGTTTCCTCCATTGAAGATTGAACCCACAGCCTATCACGTTTACTACTACACGCCTGCCGTGAATACACGAAAACAGTTTCTCTCTCTAAGCTTCGCGCTGTAACCCGCACTTGGCAGGGTAGACATTAGAACTTCAAAACCTAGTTTAAGACATTCCGTTCCGTTCCCCACTTTTCGCAGATTTTGAGGCACTGAGTTTCATGCGGTGAAATTCAACGTCGCGTTTTGCTTCGTTGCCAAAACGAAAAAGACGAAGTGGGAATTGAAACCATAATTGTCGCGTTTACGGTCACACCCTTGTACTTCTACTCCACGACGGCTTCTTTATCAATCTCGATACCATATGTAAATGATTGCCGACTAGGTAATGATAAGCCAATACCAAGTAAATAAAACTAATTAATTTCTGGGGTAATTTGATAAATATAATAGATAGATATAATTTGATAAATAATTGAGCCATATCGTAAGGCAAGAGCACAAGCATGCTAGTGTTAACGTAGGTTGTGAAATAAAATATTTAACATTTTCATTTCTTTTCTCTGATAGGCAAAGCACGGCATTATGTTCCGCCGCTCAAGGTGTAACGGAATGAAGTGTCTCCCAAGTTCCTTTACCCTGCCAAGAAGTATATCACCATATAGAATAAAGGATATACATCTGGAAAACAGAGTGATTTCCTCTCAATTTCACAAGCTTACTTTTAATGCATTATAAAAAAGCACAAAGTAGTAAAAAAAACCTATAGTTTACAAATTTCCTATTTTCCGTTTTAGTAATAGTAAACGGAAATTCCTAGTGTTACCTCTAGTTAAACGTCAAAAGTCAGGTGAAACACGTAAAGTTCAAAGAAATAGAGCTCTAGAGAATTTTCAAATACATTTTTACACACAATCCTAAAAAAAGAAACTAGTATCTTTTTAGAACATTTTTTTTCTTATACTTGATTTGAGAAAGATTTTTGTAAATGTATTATATACATTATAAAATCTTAAATTTTCTTGAATATTAAACCTTTTAAATCTAAGTTTAATCGGATTAAACGCGTATATTGGTTTTTATAAATTTTTGGATACACGACGTTTCGAACACTGCAAGAGGCCGTATTCACAGGTAGACTGAGTCTGTATGAACCACAATTTTTTTAAATTAGTTTACGCCTGATGCTTATATTTTTAAAGTGATATTCCATTAAATATTTTTAATATTGAATATTTAATTTTCTCGAGTGGAGATCGAACACACATCACACACGCTAGTCACGCTAGTTCCCCTGCGTTACGAAAGACCTCGTCATTCCACTAAATTAAACAATAAGTTAACTAAGTAACATATTTAGCTCAAACAAAACATAACAAGTATTTAAAAGATCGCATCGTATAATTGCCTCGAATTATTGGAAAATTGTCGGGTATGGATCAATGTATGCACATGAGGCTAGTAGTGCATACGATTGCATGGATACGCTCTTCCTTTAGAAACAAATCTATTTAGGTATTTAAAATTTGGCAGCTTATTATAATGCCAAATATGGCTTTTATTTTTATTTATAAGGCCTCGGCTGGAGGAAAAGGTTATATCAAGCCCATGAACCTAAAAGTATTGACACTAGAGACAAATTCTTGTAGCAACTTCGGCCCAAAAAAGAATTTGATACTCTTAACACTTGTAGTAGTCATGTGTAGTGTATAAGTGAGTGACGTTTCTCTTAGATAGAAAGATAGATTACAGATAATTTATCTCATGTATTCAACAAACGTATATAGGTTGGTCTATAAATCGTTTCACCTTTTGAACATTTCAAAATCTTTCAAAGTGGAAAGCTAAACGAGGCACAGTAGATTCAAACGGGGCCGCGACTATTACTTTGGGCCATTACTTTTCGTTTTATTAAAAAGATATTTAATAATTTACTGGAGATTAAGTTAAATTTGTTTTGTACAGTATTGTATACAACTTAATTTTCTTAATTTACCCTGTATTTAGCAGGGAACCATAACTAGTATAACTTAACGCTATATATTTTGTGTTTTTTTTTAATTAATTAAGCGTATAAATTATTTAAAAGTGATTAAAGAATATTTAAATATACTAAGATTTTTTCAGCTTCACGCTGTATACTTCCGAGGCTATTATGTGCTGAGGCTATTATAGGGCAACGTTACATTAATAGACGATTGTGGGTTCAATTCCAATTCTAGGGAATCCCACTTGGAAATCATTCTTACATGGGTAAATGAATTATTTTTAT
>DWMZ01000406.1:0-23455 GCA_018249855.1 Eueides tales michaeli | reverse complement strand
ACTAAACAGTTATAAAAATACTTAAATTATTATTATAATTGAGGCCTGTCGTAAAGGTTCACGAACGGTTGTGGGTTCAATAACCATTCTAGGAAATGAAATATTTAATATTTTAATTTCTTCACTCGGATAACAAAGCATAGCGCGACGTTGAGTTAAGTCACTCAACATGCAATGCCCCCAATTTGGCGGTAGGTGGGAAATGAAAAGAAGTGACTTAAAATTAGGTTCCAATGTTCCCACAACGTAACCTGCCATGTGAGATACAACGTGAATCTAGAAAAAATATGATCATTTTCAATGTAGACACAGTATGAACGTTAATATTGCTATCGAAGAAGCTTTATATATTGCTCGAGTGAGCTCATGAAACTATAATATGTCTTCCAAAAGACACTGTTCTAGAGATTATTCCTGATGTTTTAAGGAAATATGTACGAATATATATATTTACGTTGTTTGTTTAGTATTTCATCGTAGTGGAGTGGGACTACGTCTGATTATAAGTGAAATTTGCGTTGTGGGTTCGATTCCTACTCTTAAAAGGTGACAGAACTTGGAAACCTAGTGTTAAGACACTCCGATTTGTTCCCGTTCTTAAAAATGAACTAATTTCATTTTCATACTATCGTAACAAGACAAATCATAGTATCAAAATTAAGCGTAAAGTAGGAAACAGACTTTACAGTAAGTTCTCTAAGTATACCTTATTAAATGTGGAAGTGAAGCAGTAAAAGTGAAAAATACCTGTAAGTAATCCTTGACCTCTATCCAGATCTATACAAAAGATTTATAAAAGTATAAAGAACACATCTAGAATATCAGGACTAATTTGGTGAGAAGGAATGTTATTTTTGCTTCATACCCGAGCTAGAGAAGTGAAGTGGCCTCGTACGAACTATATTAGCACCCAATAACATACATACGGTTATTAGGCAAGTAGTCGTAATAATAGGAAGTTTATTCAATTTTGTTTATTTGTTTTGTTTCAGGTTGTTTTACTTTAGGTTGGTTTTATTATGGTAGTGATATTTTTTTTGAGGCTTGTAGTGACACAGGATCACAGGCTTGTGACTATAAATGCGACGGGTTGTGGGTTCGATCCCCACTTCAGGAAATGTAATAATTAATATTTTTGTTTTTGCGCTTTGATAACAAGGCAAAGCGCGGCGTTGAGTTCCGCTACTCAACATGCAGTACCTTAATGTCGTCGGGAAGTCGGGATTGGAACGAAATGTTTTCATACTAGGTTCCCAATTCCCCTCTGTCTACCCTTTTCTGTACGAAATTTAGTGTTATTCTAGTATTATTTAGTGTTGTGTTTTTGATGTACGTAAATCGTACCGTTGACAATATTTAAATTTGAAAACGAACGATAGATAAAATAATTAAGTTTATTAGCTACAAAAAAAACCACATGACAAGTATGGAAGACACTTGGGAACCTAAGACACTCCGTTTTCTTTAAGACACTTCCCTCCACGGTCCGCCAAATTTTAGGCAATGCGCTTTGAGTGACGGATCCCAACGCCGTACCTTATTACCAGAGCAAAAAATGCAATTATTAAATATTTCATTGCCACTTACGGGAATCGAACGCACTACCTGTCACGTGTCTATAGAATATTTTTCTTCCTTTATAGAATATTATTAGTTTTATAATATTTAGTATTCAATCACAACCGTCTCGCGAGATACATAATTCAATCTGCGTAATGAAAAAAGCGTTGTTCAGAATTGAGGTGACAAACAATTCGTCATGGTGAAAGCTCACAGCTTTCACGATATTGCTTAGAAGTTCTTTTTTAGTTATAGAACGTTAGGGAGAAAATTTAGTGTTAGAACATTCCTTTCTCTATTTTTCACGCTGTATCCCGCATAGGTACGAGGTCATGAAAAGGGAACCTAATATTGAAACGCTGCGTTCCCTACTTTCCGTCTATTTTTCGAGGCATGTCGTGTTAAGGGGCGGAATTAAGCCATCTGCTTTGTCTTGTAACTAGAGCAAGGATAAAAAATATACAATATTTCTTCCAAGTGGGAACGAAATAGAGTGTCTTAACTTACTAGGTTCCCAAGATGATGACGTATTTCTAATTGAATTAATTTAAAATATTTTTTCTGGTAATTTAGGTTTTTCTATAGCTTTACGCATATAATATATTCAGATTACAGCAGGATAGGCAGCTAATGTTAAGACCTGGAGGGCCATTCATATATAGATTGCTTTGCGACAAAAAACTTGAGGATACTCATTAGGAAACGCTGCGTTCCCTACTTTCCGTCTATTTTACGAGGCGTGTCGTGTTAAGGGGCGGAATTAAGCCATCTGCTTTGTCTTGTAACTAGAGCAAGGATATAAAATATACAATATTTCTTCCAAGTGGGAACGAAATAGAGTGTCTTAACTTACTAGGTTCCCAAGTTCTTAATGCTAGGTTCCCAAGTTTCCTCCATATACCCTGCCATGTATGGGATACAATGTGAAGTAGATTAGTAGTAATATTTTATTAATTTTCATCAAACCCAGAACTTTTGCAGTCACACGCTAATAAGGCCATAACGATGTCACTTTTTGATCACTAGAAATAGCATGTTGGGTGGCTAAGCTATGGAAATGAGTATCCTCAAGTTTTTTGTCGCAAAGCAATCTATATATGAATGGCCCTCCAGGTCTTAACATTAGCTGCCTATCCTGCTGTAATCTGAATATATTATATGTGTGAAGCTATAGAAAAAGCTAAATTACCAGAAAAAAAAATTTTAATTAATTCAATTGGAAATATGCCATCTTCTATTGATTATAACTTTTTAAAAAACTCAGTAATTACTAACTTATTATTACTATATTTATGATACTATATCATATTTTATGATAATTTAAAATAAACTTGTAAAGAAAATATATTCACAGTCAGCAGTTACGACTTACGACTCCTTAGGGACGTTTCTTTCGAATGAAAAAAGAATTAATCGTGCGAAATCAAAATATCTTTTGTAAAACATTTCTTTTTAAAAATATTACTTATATAATTTCTGTGGTTATAAAGTTATGTAATAAAAATAGTTACTGTTAGGTTTTTGTAGTGAAATGAAGTCATTGTGGCTCAATGAGGCAGTGCTTGTATATTAAATGCAATGCCCTTTCGGGCGAGTGAATATTATTAGCTTGACGCTGTATTCCACACGTGGTAGGGTATACGTAGGTGAGTAAGGGGATGACAGCCTTTAATTAACTTTCTCAACTTCACACAGTATCTTGCACATGGCAGGGTAGGCAGAGGGAACTTAGGATTTAGAGTTGACACACTTGTTACCAGTGCGAAGAAATAATAACATGAAATACTTAAATTAAAAATATTGAATATTTTATTTCCTCGAGGAGGATCGAACCCACAACCTTTTACATTAAAGTCGCATAGTTATACCCCAGCGTTGTCTCTAAAAAACAGCGTAACCAACCCAGATCAAAAATCTCCATATTTCATACATTTCACATTTTAAATAATAAATAACTTTTCCCAGTACTTTTAATCTTCATAATGAACTGTGAAAGTTCATTCATTTTTACTTTCAGTTTTTATTACATTGGCTTGAACTTCATTAGTGAATATTTATAGCGCTCTATTAAATTAACGCTGGAAAAGGAAAAAAATGCTTAAAAAGATTAAATAATTTTGACAGAAAATTGTATATAAAATGTTTTTTTTTTTAGCTTTACGTTCTATCCCGCACATGGTAGGGTAAGCAGAGGGACCTTGGGAACATAGTGTTAAGAGACTTCCTTTCGTTCCCCAACTTACGCGGAATTTGAGGCATCACGTAATGGGTGACAAAATTTAACGCCACACTTTGTCGCCAGAGCAAAGTAATGAAAATTTAGACATATAATTAGGATCCATCCCACAATTGTCTGTCGCGTTTACAGAACATTGTGTAGCTTAAGTACAAAAATAACTTTCAGGAATTGTAATTTTAAGGTCCTATAGTGACCGATAATATGAAATGATGGTGCCTGAAGAAAGGAGTGTCTTAACACTACTAGGAAGGACCCCTCTGCCTATCCTCCTATACATGTAAGACAGCTATAGGGTAACGAGATACAGCGTGTTACTAAAAAGGAACATAATAAGCAACTTTCCCATATTACAAAGTTATATAAGTAATATACACAAACTCGACATTATCAGAAAAATGTACTGTCACCGTTATATGGGGTGTGATGAAACAATAAATCACGTGCCCTATCAATTGTTGCGTTCATATATTTTATGTCACGGTCCACGTCGATATATTGTGGTTTACGTTTGATAGCATGTTTGTTTTAGGTTCACACTGTATTCAGCTCATAGTAGAGTAGGAGGGAACTTGGGAACCAAGTGTAAAAATTCTCTGTTACTACTACACACTCTGTTCCGCATGCACTACCTAATTTTTGAGTCATTGTGTATTGAATGACATTTATAATAAAATGCTTCAAATTTTGGTTAGAACCTTAGAACTGAGTGTCGTGCCAATTAGTGCATTAGCAGATTGTTTTAAATTCACACTGTACTCAGCACGTGATAGAATAGGAAGGAACCTAGAAACCTAGTGTAAAAATTCTCCATTTCCATTAATACACTCTGATATTTAAAAAAAAATGATTGATAAAATAATATTTGTATTTAGAGAACTAAATACAAATATTATTTTATTAAAATTGAATTATTTTGTTTACCAAACACCCAAGCAGGAAACTAAAACATTGTACTTATATTTAAGTAAGAATATGTAGTGTCGTGGCGCAGAGGCACAAGTTTGCGACGGTGACAGTGACAGGTTGTGGGTTCGATCCCCACTCCAATTCGGCAATAAGTGGGGATTGGAACGGAGTGACTTAACACTGGATTCCCATGTTTCTTCTGCTTACCCTGCCATATGCAGGATACAGCGTTAAGCTAAAAAAAAAGAACAAAATATTCTTTGTTGAACCAAAAGAGTGTACTTCATATTATTCAACTAATGTGTTGTTTACATTTGCTAGTATTATCATATTTAGATCATAAATCACCGAAGAACTCGTCCTAATTTAGTTAACGCGTGGAAATCTTTTAAGCTTTAATGTAATGTAAATAAATATTCTATGAACGTTATTATTGTGTAGTTGTTTGAGTAAGATTATATAATCTTACAGAAACTCATACAGAAATTATTAAATTTACAACAACGTCATTAGTATAATACTTATTTAAACAACGTATAAAAATATGTTTAAAAAATTTCAAAAAAGATTAGTAAATAAACAAAGATATTTTTTTAGCTTCACGCTGTATCCCGCATATGGTAGAGAGAACTTGGGAACCTAGTGTTAAGACACACAAGAATTTGAGGTATTGCGTGTTGAGTGGCGGAACTCAACGCCGCGCTTATACCATAACCAAAGACTAATTTTGTTATATATCTTTTTAATTAAAATTAATTGCTTACAGCTTTTACAGCTGTAGAGACAAAATGTGTACCTTAAACTATGACATTTTTTTTATCTCAGTGTAATTGGAACTTTTGGTATTTATAAGAAATAAAATTCTTGAATCAACTAACACCACTACAGCTACACACTTAAAATTAACTTACATTACGGTGTTGAGCTACGCCAATTAATAATCTATGCCTTTACAATTCGTCTTAATGGGAACTGAATGTCTGTTTATATGTGTGGGTATCTAGTGTGATATAATTATTTATTAAATACAAAAATAAGCTTTTTTAACTAAATATTTTACGACTTTCACGCACCAATAACAAAAATTGCGTGATGAAATAATAAATAGCTGAGATCAAAAGTCACGCACCACTGTTACAATTTAGTGGAAATCACAATTAAATAATATGTAGCGACCAAATAATAAATAATGTCACGCTATACTTAACCATAGCCTTTGTGGTTCAGATAAAGTGTATAAATATGATGGTTCCGAATTCAAATCGAGTAAGAAAAACATCACTACTGAAATCACTGAATGTTATAGTATTAAAAAAGTGAAGCAAAAAAGTTTATCTATTTTGGAACAACACTGTCACAGTCAGACATAGATTTAAAAATATGTAGAGGAAGGGAAAGGCATCGGTTGACCTTCGAAAACACAGTATTACATCAGTATCCACGATACAGAGGGAAACTCACGTAAAAAGCAAGATGACCTTTTAGAGGGCGTGTATGAAGAGGTGTATGATAGTAGACAAGGTGAAAGAGATATGTCGAGATTGTAACGTTTGTCACTCCCTTTTCTTTGGTATTCTGCGAAGGATACAGCGTACAGCAAATTTATATAAAAAACTTATAAAAACTCTCTGCGTTGGAATTAAAAACAACAAAATAAAATTCATTTAATTTTATTCTCGATACGTAACATGTTCAATTTGGACATTAAACAGTAAACAGTATCTTGAAACTATGTTTTCTCTGCTTATCCTGTTACAAGATACAGCGTGCAGTTAAAAGTGAAGAAAAAGAAATAAAAAGAAATGCTGTATCCTTCATATATCGAAATAGGTAGAGGGAATCTGGGAACCTAGATTTCAATATATTCCCCTGTAAGACACTTCCGTTTCTCAATATCCGCCAAAGTTTTAAAGCATTACTAGATTAAGCATGATAGTTGGCAGAAATTAACACTTCTATTTACCTGATGACCAAAACAAAAGAAATATTTCACTCTCCCGAATAGAATCCACACCCGTAACACTTGCAGTCACAAGCTTGTGCCACTGCGCCACGACAACTCCTAATGTTAATTTTATATGCTATTTGTCTATCCCATGGGAGTCATTTATTATCTTGTGGCTTGAAACTGATCCAAGTTTTACGTTAAGTTATAGATAGCAGTTTTATACTACACTTTAAATAATCCTTGTGTAACAAATGCTTTACTTGAGAAATTGCTTGTTAAAGAAAAACATTTTTTCACGTTAAATTCACGCTGTATCCCGCATATTCCAGCAGTTGTGATTGTTAAATTCGTCCCTATTTTCTGTCTAAATTTCAAGATATTGCTATTAAATGATGTTCTTACTTTTATTATAATAATAATCTTCTTACCAGAAATATATAATATTTTTTTCTGAATTGGAATCGAGCCCACAATGTATACGTTTTCGGTCAGACCTTATACCGTAGTGCTACGATGGCCTTATCGTCATCACCCCATCATCATTTTCAGCGTATCAACATTCACTGAGGCACATATACCTCTTCCATAGCAAGCCACTATGCACAATCTGTTATTCTTCTCCTTAAAGCGTAATCAATCATTTAATTAATTTGGTTATTCCATCTACATTAATTGAATTTTATAAATATTGTTTATTCAAATATACTTATGAAAGAACTTTTAAGTCTTAAAGAAATACATCAGTACCTACTGCTCAGAATACCGTTGGTACAGCTAGACACCTACAAGACATTCTAATATATTGCAAAAGTTACAATAAATTTACTTTTACAACAAGAAATATTTATGAATTACAAAAATAACCATTAAATAACTATTAATAACAAAATAAACAACAAAGTGGGTAACGGAACAGTTTTTAACACTAGGTTACTGAAACCTTTCTGTCTACGTTACTGTGAGATTACAGCGTGAAGCTGAAAAAAGAAAAAAATAATAGAATATAATCCTATTTAACAAAAAATAACTAATTGTGCATGAAAAAGTTAAACAATTTATATCTAGAACCCAACTAATTACATACAAAATGTTCCACAAAATAAAGCTCTAGCCAAGAAAGCTTTTATTTCATAAAGCACAAAATACATCTACCAAGATACAACCATTTCTACTCTATTAGGAGACCAATACAATACAATACCTTTCAGATTCCTCATTTTGTTTGAGAATAAACAACCTCAGTGGATATGAGGTTGAAACGTATTTCATTAATGGGATCAAAGCTGCCTCACTAATAGAATGACTGAGATTCCCGTGTAATTACTGTTTTAATTCGTCTATCAGTTTGTTATTACTAGTTTATGCGGTATATATGTGATAGTATAGTCAATTGTGTATTAAATTCCTTGTTTTAGTGTAAAAGGCATTTTTTTATATATAATCGGGAAATGGGGAATATAATTGGGAAAGTTTTCATTTCTTCACTCGGGTAAGGTAGTAAAATGTGGCGTTGAGTTCCGCTACTGAACCTGTAATACTTCCACAATTCTGTGGAAAGTGGAAACGGAGAGTCTTAACACTAAGTTCACAGGTTCCTCAGGTACCATGTGCAAGAACTAACTAGCTTAGCTAGTTACTAGTTTATGCGGTATAACTAGGAGTATATGAGATAGTATAGTCAATTAATTGTATATTAAATTCTTTGTTTTGATGTCAAAATGACTTTTTTCATATAATTAGGAAATAACGGAATGTTATTATTTCTTAAGAAATGCATTTTATTACATCTTTCTTACATAAAATCTATAGTTAAACGGTTTTGTTGGGCTTGAGTTGGTCGTGGGTCAATTCTTAATTGAAAATTTTATCCCCTTCCTGTTAATTGATTGATTTAATATTTGATATACTTATCTCTCTATTCTATAAAATACTTTTTTGTTCTGTACGATTTTTTTGTATAATAGTTGTTGACGTAGACAATTGATATTGATTGATCGAGTGCAAGCTAGAAAAAAGGTGATCGAGAATATTGTGTATTGTGAGGCACTCGCGTGAGTACCTATTATATGAAAAAAAATATGGAAAAAAAAATGTTGTGATTCTTTATGAATTTGGATCAAGATGTAAATTGTTTTTCTTTGCTTTTGATAAAGGTGTAGAATCAAGAAGCTGATCGTTATATTTTATTTTTTATTGATGTTTTTTAATTATTGATACATGTTTTTTCGTTTAATTTTCGTTTGCGTGCGTTCGGAGCGGGAGTAGGCGAGCAAAGCGAGTAGGGGCGGAGCCCCCTAGTATATAATGATATTCTTTTCCACATTTCTTTTAACGAATTTAAACTAAATCCGAGACAATTTCTAGTTTACAGTATATAATTTTTTCAAAGTTCAAGAAGGAAAATAAAATAGAGGTAAAGTTTGAAGAAATCAACCTTCGGAACTAACCAGGTCATTCGTTTTACAGCTATCTATTATCTATCTATTTAGCTATTTAAAACGAAAAAAAATATTTCAATCCTACTAAAAGTGGGAAATATAATAATATCTCAAAATAAACTATTTTTTAAACATCACGCGTCTTTCATATTATTTTACGCTCCCTGACGTAATATGTGATCGGTCTTCATTACTGTAACTGAAGGCGGCTGGGAAAGTCATTACAAATTTATGTCTATACAAGGGAACCGCTCGCGGATTCGCCCGCTTTAATAACACTATTCTATTTAATAATCTTAATAATTTTCTTGTTCTAATAACATTATCATTTTAAAGACAACATCAGAAACTAAACAGCCAAAATATTATAGCCAAAATTGTGTTTAAATAGCGCTACTTAAAGCAACTCAAGGCGCATCAACCTCGATACCATAGTGAAGAAAATGAAAATATTAAATAGTTCATTCCCACGAGTGGTGATCGAACCAGCAAGCTGTCGTGTTTACAGTCGCACGCTTGTGTCACTGCGACCAAAAGCCTACCAAATAATATTATTAAATTTTCTAAGTCCACGCATAGCAGAATATAAAGAGACAGCCTAGTCTTAGGATACTCCATGACACACTTACTATCATGCTGCTAAGATATTGCGTGTTGAGTAGCGCAATTAAATTTAAACATTTTAATGTTTTAATAGTTAACTTGATTTATTATTTTGTTTTAGTTTCATATTGTATTCCAGAGGCCTGTCGTGGCGCAGCGACACAAGCGTGTACTAAGCGTGACTAAAACTGCGGTTTCGATCCCCACTCGAGGAAATTAAATTTATATTTTCCATTTAAATATTTAATGTTTTCATTCCTTCGCTCTGGTAACAAGGTAAAAAGCAGCGTTGAGTTCCGCCATTCAACACGCAATTCCTCTAATTGGGCGGAATGTGGGGAACGGAAGTGGAACGGATTGTCTTGACACTAGGTTCCTAAGTTTCCTCTACCTACCCTGTGCGGGATACAGCGTGAAGCTAAAAAAAATATTATATTCTGCATATATATAAAGACACTCCGTTCCGTTCTTCACTATCCGAATTTAATGCATAGCGTGTAGAATATCGGAACTGAACGTCGCGCTTCGCCTCTTTACCAGAGAATAAAAACATTAAACATTTAATTTTCTCGAGTGAGGATCGAACCCAGAACCTATTGCACACTTATGCTTCTTTGCCACGACAGGCCTCGATATTTACATACTTAAACTTTCCAAAGCAATTAAATAAACTAATTTAACGTAATTACTAAAGTAATGGTACCATTAAACAGGATGATTGCTTATTCATTTGGATTCACCGAAAACAGATTTATAAATGATTTCTATGAAAATGTTGAATTAAAATTTTGATGAAAGCGGCTACTTGGTGTAAGTATAAATAAATTTATATTGAGTGACGTTTGAAGTAAGGTTAAGAGTAAATATTTTAATCAAAACCATACTTATTCTAAATTGTTTGAGCGTTATTTTTGTATTATAATATCATGCTTAAGACCGTATATAGTGTCTCTTAAATTGAACAAGAAGTATCTCAAGGCTAGGTTATTTCTGTCTTTTCTTGTATTTGCGGGTTACAGAGTGAAAAATATTTAATTAATTTAGGCTAAAAAGAAATAAACCAAGCAATAAACAGATATTGATTTTAATCAAATGGTATATATAAACTACGTCTAATACGTATCTATAGCACCCTTCCAATATTGTTTTTAGCTTCACGCTGTATTCCTCACATGGCAATGTCGGCAGAGGGAATCTGAGAACATAGTGTACAGACACACCGGCTCTATTTGACACTTCCATTCTACATTTGCCGACGAAATTGTGGTCGCACCTTACCTTACCCGAGAGAAGAAAATGAGAAGTGAGAGCCAAATACTTTTTTACCTCGAGTGTTAATTGAACCCACTACCTGCCGCGTCTACATTCCACAAGTGCGCCTTGACTAATCTTTGAATAAAATAGCTTAACGCTATATCCCGCACATGGCAGGGGAGGCAGTAGGAACTTGGGAGTCTAGTGTTAAGACACTCCGTTGCACTTCAGTTGCTCACTTGAGGCCTGTCGTGGCGCAGCGGCACAAGCGTGTGACTGTAACCGACAGGTTGTGGTAGATCCTCAGAGGAAATAAAATATTTAATATTTTCAATTTAAATACTTAATGTTTCATTTCTTTGCTCTAGTAACAAGGCAAAAGGGCGGCGTTAAGTTCCGCCTCTAGCACGCAATGCCTCAAGTTCAGCGGAAAGTGGGGAACTGAAGTCTTTGAATAAATATAAGCTATAATATATTACAAAAGTACATAAAATCTGTTGACACCTTATTATGCACAGAATTTCGTGTAAAGTCTCAAGGGAAGCACTATTTATAATATCGTGCACGCTTTGAGGGACCCATGAATATAAATATTTTACATTTTCTGTATATTATGTTTATTTTTTGTGAGATGTAGTTTTGTTTTCATTTTTCATTCAAACATGATGATGGTATATATTGCAACAAAGTTTAGACTGCATCTGACTGTGAACGCAATAATAGTTCAATCCTCATTAAAAACTGCTTATTTTGATTTCGCTATAATATGACCTGTAGTAGCGCAGAGGAACAAGCATGTGACTTTAAACGTGACAGGTTGTGGGTTCGATTCCCACTTGAGGAAATGAAATATTTAGTATTTAGAATTTAAATACACGCTAAAAATCAAATAAACGCAAAAGAACATATTGAAATATGTTTAATAATTTAGGATATATGGTGCCACAGACTGAGAGACAGGTCAAACTTAAAACACACCTCTTCTTGCGCCGGAGGTTAAAAAGAAAAGAAATATACAAACACGTTTATCACAAATAGCATCATAAATCATAATCTGTTATAAACCTTTGACATTTATAATATTTTCCAAAGCAAAAATAAACGTCTAAAGAAATCCTACAATTTCACTGTAACGATTTGTCACCTCGTTTCAGTACAACTGGAACGCTGATTACTGTGGACTGAGTTATGATTCTCTTGGCGATGATTTAATAACGACTTCGAGGTTTTAACCGACTTCGAAACAAAAAGGTTATCAGTTTTACATGTGTGTATGTATGTGATTTTTTTTTTAGCTTTAAGCTGTATCCAGCACGAGGCAGGGTAGGCAGAGGGAACCCGGGAACCTAGTGTTAAGACACTCTGTTCCACTTCTGTTCCCCACTTTTCGCCGAATTTAAGGCATTGCGTATTGAGTGGCGGAACTCAACGCCGCGCTTTGCCTTATTACCTGTAAAATTATGTGATAATGATAGAATTGGATGTTAATGTTTGTTATTAGGTAGAAGGAATCTGGGAACCTAGTGTTAAGATATTTCGTTTCCATTAGGGGACGTTTTCTTGGTACAACCATCGTATTTACAGCATAAGCTTGTACCCCTGCACCAAGACAGACCTCCTTAATCCATAATAAACTTAGAATAAAAAAGAACGTAGGAACTTATCACTAAGCTCTTTTATATTCCCCACAAAAGTATTACAGAACGTACGTCTATATTTAAAGGGAAAAGTTTGCACGACGACGGTACAATTTTGTTTATTTTCACAAATCTTGACACAAAGACTTGACGGCCTCCAGAGATCCGCTGTTACAAGGAGAAAAATTAAACGAGCGAAATCAAAAACATCTTTTGTTGATACCTACCTAATGAGCTCACAATTCAAATTCATTATAGGGATTATATTTGTACATAGTAGAAAATATTTGAATTAAAAAAATATTAATATAAAAAGAATATCCTTCCAAAACACTTCCTATCAGATCACTACCTCATGGCAAGGTACTTGTAGCTCTTAAGCTGTTAATTGGTTGTTTATAAACGCTTAGCTATGGCTAAGAAGAAACGCAATGACCAAGGTTTTCAATTTAAAACTTGACCTGTTGAACTCACTCACTGTCTCACTCAGCTTGTACGCTGTATCCCGTACATGGCAGGATAGGCCGAGGGAGCTTTGGAACCTTGTGTTAAGGTGCTAGTGCTTTTTGCCTTGTTATCAGAGAGAAGAAATGAACATTAAATATTTAAATAGAAAATATTAAATATTTCATTTCCTCGAGTGGGGATTGAATCCACAACCTGTAGGTTACAGTCACACACTTGTCACACACGCCGCTGTGCCACAACAGGCCTCTCTCACTGTTGAACTGTTTTCCCATTTACGTTTAAAATATATATTAATTTAATAATAATTTGGGCTCGTGATGTCTGTAATTATTCTCCTTGTGATCATGAGTAACCTATCTTTTAGACATTAGGAAGTTAAGCCTCAAATTGATTTCTCATACATTTTAGGTTAAAACATTAGATGGTACATATTTTTCAATAAGTTATTTGCCATAAGAAGTTTATTTAATACCTACAATAAACAAACAACGTTGCATTACTATAACTCAGAGCTATTCCGATGAAATGTCAAGAGCTCCTTTTATCTTTCTTACTTTCGTTTTTCTTTTATAACTATGCACTAGTTGCTAGCTTTGCTAGCTTATTACAAATGAAAGAAAGTGCAAGGGCATCGTGCCATTGAAGGTTTTAAATTAATATATTTTATTTATCGTTGCGCAGCGGCACATGCGTATGACTGTAACCGACGATCTATACATTGAAAAATAATAAGGGAAAGTATATCAAATTAAATTCTTAAATTTAATTTAACTTGATGAATCAATTAAAATAATATAAAAGCTAAATGTTACCATAAGTTAGCCTATTAAAGCACTATTACATTGACAAATGCATTCTAAAACATATTTTCTCATATACCTTTCATGTACAGAAAGGGATCATTTACAATTCTATTACACCTATAAATAAAATTCTATGTATACCTATTTAGAAAAATAATTATTTTGAAGAGTGAGTGACGTATAAAAAGTGGATTAACAATTTACAATAAGTAAAAATATTCTATATATATGTTGAACATATTATCATGGTAACAAAGTGGGGAACGGAAGTGTCTTAACATTAGGTTCCCAAGTTCCTTCTGCCTTCCCTGCCATGTGCAGGATACAGCGTGAAGCTGAGTATCATGGTAACAGTATTTCTGATTAATCCCTTATGCTTCAATAAAGTCATTCAAGTAATAATGGTAATTTAGTTAAGTAACACACTTGTGTATCGTCGAGCTTAAAGTGAATTTAAAATTTAAAACATCTCAGCTTTGCATATAATTACTGAGAAGGTTAAGAATCTTATGATAATATATTTATAAGACATTTTTTTTCTAGATTAAATATTATAAATAACATAATTAATATTTTCAAGACTTTAGTAATATTTTATTAATTATTTAAAAAATGTAGGCTGAAAATTTCAAGCAACTACATTATCAGTTTTCTGACCAAAACTGAGATAATGCGTGTTGTCGGCATTGTCTCAGTTGCGGTCAGAGCACAACGCCGTGCTTTGTATTGCCAGAACAAAAATTAATTAAGTATTTTTTTTTATTTGGGGACTGATTTCACAGTTTCTTTGTTATAAAGAATAATAGTTTAAAGAAATAAATAAGTCGTTGAATGGCGCAGCGGAATAAGCGTGTGACTGTAACCGACAGGTTGTGGGTTCGATCCCCACTCGAGGAAATGAAATATTTTATATTTTCAATTTAAATATTTAATGTTTCATTTCTTCGCTCTGGTTATAAGGCAAAAAGCGCGGCTTCGAGACAACATATAAGACAATATACGCGTAATCGACGTCAGAAAGAGAAAAAACTCTGAGACATTTTATTAGAGCATTTCCGTTATGCAGATATATATATTTGCAGAAGTAATCTGGACTACTACTAGGATTTTATATAGTACAACGAGGACTGACATGGCTCAATGGCACAAACGTCTGTAAAGGTTGTGGGTTTAAATCCTACTCGATATTTTTATTTCCTCGTTTTAGCTGTAGCAGATTAAATTTTCGTGAGATAAACGTGTGTATGGATTTTGGCAGAATGTGAAGATCAGGGTGTCTCGGTACTATTAAAAACAACTAATAGGGCATTCCGCACAAAGTAAGATAGGCATCATCACCTGAATACTTGGAAACGTTAAGGCATTTCCATTCCTCACTCTCCGCTAAAAACTGGAGTTATGCTTGTCAAGTAGAGGAACTCGTAGGAGGAAAAGAAAATGATAATTATTTCATTTCCTCTGATCTGAGTTATACACTTATGCCTCTGCGTCACAATTTCCCCCAAAAACAAAACATTTAAAAATATTCAAACATGTTCACGCAATTAAAAGCCAGATTTCTTTAAATTATACCAAAAAATATCCTAAAAATTACTAGAACAATGGTTTTCTTTAGACATATGAAATAGTAGAGATAGTTCATACTTAATGTGGGTGTAGATGGCCGACATAATGTTTATGTTATGACAATTCCGTTCTATAACAGTTCTGTATCCTGAGGTGGTTAGTATTTAGTAACTTAATTAAAACAGCCAAGTGCGAGTTGGACTCAAGCTTGAATGGTTCCGTAACATGATCTATAAAAAGGAAAAAATATTTCTATAGCATCACTCTCACTTAAATATTTGTCTTATTTTCATTTTTTAACGTGTTTTTATAACTAAATATTCTGTAAATATTTTATATATCTACCTGTTGCCTGTTTGTTGTATGGTTTCCATCTATGAGCCTTCTTCTTCTTCTTCTTCTTCTTATTTAGAAAACGCAGCGGGATTTGAACCTGCGCCTCTTGGAATTTTAAAACGTTTTTTGAATAAGTATTCTTCTTATTTAAGAGTCCACTCTTAACATTTTAAAATTAGTAAAAATATATATATATTACGTGATTTAGTGTATGGTGTAATAATAAAAATTCCTATATTTGATGAAATTTTATAAATTTTCGCATAGCAAGATAGGCAGAGGGAATCTAGGAACCTAGTCTAAGGGAACCTAGAAACCTACACTCCGTTCGTATAAAGGTATTGTTGAGTATTGAGAATTGGGACTTAACACCACGCTTTCCCTCATTACCAGAGCGAGGAAAAGGAAAATATTGAATATTTAACTTCCTGTCGTGGGGATCAAACCCACAACCTGTCATATTGACAGCCGCACACATGTGTCCCTGTGCTGTAACAGGATAAGTGCGAAATTAACCGTGTAACTAAAAGAAAAAACAAAAATGTCAGTATATCTATAGAAGAGTAATTTTTATACTAATCTTGATCACACAAATGTATTTCAATCGAAAACTAATAATCATTGAATTATATTTTTTGCAAGAATGCAAACATTTTTATGATGAATTATAAGTTTTTGTTTTCGTTCAACAGTTATTTTTTACCGTCATTAGCCTCACTCATAACTTTTTATAGGTCTCATGTGTACTTTAAACGGAGGCATTAGTGATGCGAAAATTTTACCACAATGTTCTTGAAGTTTGGCAAATTTTATATATATTGTTTTTATTTCCAACGTAAGGTGAAGTGGATAACTCTGATTGTAAACGTTGTAAATAGGTTCGATTTTAATTGAAATTATTGTATTATTATTTAATTTATAATAATTATAATTTAGTTATTTCGGCGGAATGGAAGTGGAACGGAGTGTTCTAACATTAGGTTCCCAAATTCCCTCTCCCTACCCTGTCATGAGCGGGATAAAGCGTGAAGCTACAAAAAAAAATGAATTATTTTCATTTTTCCGCTCTGGAAGGGCAACGTGCGATGTTGAGTTCCGCATTTTTTCATATGTAGGTTTGGGATGAGAAACCGTAAGAGCCAGTTAGAAAAAAAGAAGTAAAATCAGTATATACATACAAACGTAAACAAAAGTCTAAGGTTCTGAACTGCGATTTTTTTATCATTTCTTTTAAGCATAGACGTGTTGATATACGAATGTCAACGGTCAAGTCACATAAAATTTTACTCTATTAATAAAAAATGGTAATGATCCTCAATTTTGAACTTTATTTTATATTAACTAGTATTTTCATCACTTTTTATAGAAAAACAAACAGCTTTATAGAGACTTCGCTGGTTTTTTACAGGATGTTTTTGGTGAGATCTATTTTTTTTATCTTGCTGTAATTAGTTAGTTAGTAATTACAGCAAGCGAAGTTAGTTGAGTAAACTCATTACTTCAATCAATACAAAAAAATGCATTTATTTGCAATCTATACTTCTATACTTACGTTATAAAGCTTATAAGTTTCTTTGTTTAAACTTGCTAATTACATAAACTACTGCTTCAATATTTTTTTGAGTTTCAAGTTGTATGTCACACTAGCAGAATGGGCACAAAACATCTGAGAATCTGTGAGGACACTCCGTTCCTATTAAGATAGTTCCGTAATCCATATGCCGCTGAATTTGAAGCTTTATGTGTTGGATGATGGCACTTAAAGCTGCACTTTGACTTGTCACCAGAAAAAAAATACTAAGCTTTGCATTTCCTCGAGTGGGGATTGAACCCACAGCTTGTCACGTTCACAGTCGCATTACTGTACCCTTGCACCTAATTTTTTATCTAAAATTATAAGGCCTTTACCAAATATTAGCGGATATCTAAATACTAACGTTTGCGAGTAAGCCTTTTAACTTATATACATCGCGTGACAGGATGTTGTTCTAACTAACTGATATTAGTCTGTAATTAGCCTTAATAGAAGAAAAATGAAGTTTTATATCGTGAAAATGACTATAGTAATTTTATATCCGTTGTATGTTTCTAATTGCTTGTTAAGTTTTAACTGAAATTCTTGGATTAAGATTCAGTTTGATTTTGTTTCACACGTTTTTCTTAGTTACTCTTTGCCTTAGTACCAGAGCGAGAAAATAAAAATATAAAATATTTTTCGAGTATGGATCAAACCCATAACCTGTCGCACTAACAGACACTTGTGCCCCTGTTTTTTTTTTTTTTTTTTTTTATGTAAAAGACACGGCAAACGAGCATACGGGTCACCTGATGGTAAGTGATCACCGCCGCCCACGGCCCCTTATAGCACCAGAGGAGTTACAGGTGCGTTGCCGGTCTATATGGTGTACGGGCACCGGGGCCCGGCATTACCCAATGCGAAACGCAGTGGCCAAAGCCACTACTTAACGCCGGTCTTAAATGCCGGGGGTGGTAATATTCTGGTCGAGTCTGCCCATGCGTGTTGCCATTGCTGACAACGTGACTCATCCACACGTACTTTAGTCGCCTCTTACGACACCATCAGTACCAGGGTGATCCTATTCTAAGCCGGAATCACACGGCATAAAATGCTGGCAGCAGCAGCAGCTGCAGGCTGTGCTATGATAGATTCCAAAGGAAAAACATTTTCTGTCCTGGGCAATTATTGCCAGGACTTTTATAGGTAGGTTATATTTTAAAACTCATCTCCGCGCTTTGTCATATAACCAGAGCCAGGAAATAATATCCCCCCTCCCTCTATGAATCTAAATTCTTAATTCCGAATGAATACCTTCTTAATTACATCGCTTAAATTTACCACTCGAGGGACACGAATTCAAATCCACTACGGACAAAAATTCAAACCGTTTTTTAAAATTCATTTAAGCTTTATTACTTGCCGTTGAATTTTTAATTGATATTATTCGTTTCCATAGAAAAAAAAACCACCGCTTTGCATATTTTCAAAATAAATCAATTGCAAACACTTTTGGTAAAACAAACTTTGGGCTGAAGAGCTTTTACTCAACGTCTTTTTTAAGTGAACTTTTAATTTTCTTACTTTTATGGTGATCCAGGAATTAAGTGCCAGCTTTTTCGTAATTTCTTTATAAGATTCCGGAAAATAATCTCATAATGAATTATTTAAGCCTTTTTTACCATAATATATTTAAATTACCAAATTTTGTTAATAACTAACTTTTACTGACTTCGGCTTTATCACCAGATGTAAATAACTTAGGATAGCAAACATAGCACATCCTAAGTGCCAGACATTGACGAGGCCTGTAGTGGCGCAGGGACACGAGCGTGTGATCGTAAACGTGAAACGTTGTGGGTTCGATCCCCGCACAGAAAATAAAATTTAGAATATTTTCATGTTTTGACACACGCGGTGAGTCCTACCTTCAAAACGCAATTCCCCAAATTCAGCGGTAATTGAGCAGTAGAGGTGTCTTAATTGAAATTGGTTGTCTTGACACTAGGTTCCCAGGTTCCCTTTACTGCATGAAATTAAAAGAACTGACATATATATTTTTTAATTCATACCGTTTCCTAACATTCTAAGTTAAACTCCAACTAAATAAAAAAATATCAATGCAGCTTTATAATAGCTAGCTAAGGTATAAAAAAACCGATAAAGTCATAGCAAACAAATTTTACTGTAAGCGCAACTAAAACAAAGCGTTGTTTTCACCCATGACCATCTTCTTAAGCGTTTAATTTCACTACTGTACTCTTAAGGCAAAACAGCATGTGAATGCTTCACATAAATTTATAAAAATCTGGTGCAATAACTCGAATTTGAATACCTCGGAATGAGAAAAAAACAGTGTATCATAAAAAATATTTGTATGCTGACGTTTATTGTTTATGGTCCATCTACAGCGAGTATGGGAGTTCATATGGGGAAGGATATAAACTTACAGCCTTTGGTTTAAGTTTATTATGAGGCTGTTGAGATGTAGCGTTATGGGGACTGTTATTGCGACTATGTGAATGTGTTGAATACTTTATTTTTTCTTAGTTTCCCAAAGTATTATTTGGCAAAGTAGGCAGAGGGAACTTGGGAACCTTGTGTTAGACATCCCGTTCCTCATGTTCCATTGATCTTGAGGCATTGCGTGTTGAGTGTTGAAACTTAACGCTACACTTTGTCTTGTTACCAGAGCCAATAAATTTAAATATAAAATATTTCATTTCCTTGAGTTGGGATCGAACCCACAACCGGCCGTGTTTACGGTCATATGCTTGTAGGCAGAACAGCGCCACGACATGCTTTACTTAACAACTGAATAAATTACTCAGCTTCACGCTGTATTCCGCTCATCAAGCAGGGTAGGCAGAGGGAACTTGGGAACCTAGTGTTAGACACTCCGTTCCATTGCCGTTCCCCACTTTCCGCCGAATTTGAGGCATTGCGTGTTGAGTGACGGAACTCAACGCCGCGGTTTTGTCTTATGACCAGAGCGATTTTTTATTAAATATTTAAATTATAAATAATAAATATTTTATTTCTTCGAGTGGCGATCGAACCCACAACATGTCGGTTACAGTCACACGCTTGTGCCACTGCGCCACGACAGGCCTTAAATTGCAGTTACTTATTATGTAAATTACATTACTAATTATGATTTACACGCAAAAGATTTTAAATTATTAATACGTAGCTATAAAAACTGAAAATAATTTGTTTAAGAATTTAAAATTTTATCAAAATCTACGTACGAAAACTGCGATCTCCATACATTATTAAGCGGCGGTCGTGATACGGTACGAGAAAGGAAATGAAGGAATGTTAATCGAGTCAGTTTTATAATTAGAAAAGTCCTCCCACGTCACGACTGAATTGTGATTAACATCTTACTTCAATATTTTTTTATCTTACTTTTACGTTGTATGCCGTACATGGCAGGGTGTTCTGAGGGAATTTGGGAACTAAGTGTTTGGACACTCCGTTCCGTTCCCACTTTCGGCCGAACTCGTTCGTTTCGTTGCATCTTTGTCTTGTTACTAGAATGAAGAAATGAAAATATTAAATATCTCATTTTAAAATATTAAATATTACATTTAAAAATCGCTTCGCTCCTCTGGTCACGACAAGCCCAAAAAATAAAACCAAATTATAAAAATACTTTACAAAATTCTATACTACAAACTATGTACATATGCCACACTAATTCAACCCCACAAACCAAAATAAATACCTATCTATAGCATTATTGAAATAGTTTCTCAAATACATTACTCTAATTTATTTGGACTGGATTTTCAACGCCTCTCGTACGAGGGGGTCGCGTCAGAATTTGTAACCAGAATTCGTTATAAGCGCTTTGTCAAAATATGAGAATTAACAGACTTTTTTATTATTTTTTACTTTATTATTTTTTTGGCTGGGTAGGGTGAGGAACCCACCTATTATTAAGAAATTTCGTTCACTTTAAGACATTTTAGTTCAACTCAACGCCGTTTTTTTATTACTATGTGCTTGCGAAATATTAATGAAAAGAGCGTTGAGCCCCATCCCACAACACCCTCACGGTTTGGGATTCAATAATCACTAGATAGAATTAATTATTTTAATTTCTGTGCTCTGGTAATAAGACAAGATAAGTGCACTGAGAGCTGCTATTCAGTTGAGTAGCAAACCTTATTGCAACATTTTCATCATCATCTTGTATTGGGAGGAAAATGGGGAGTAAAATATCTTAATACTAGGGTTCCCTTTGCCTATCCCGCTGAGCGTGAAAAAGCGTGAAGACATTTTTTTGATAACCCACTCTCCATCCAACTCATGGATATATACATACAGATATATGTATATTATATATGTACATAAGGGTGTTTTATCTTATGAATATATAACAATATATTTCATAGTAAATATTGTAATATAAATCGCTTCATTATGCTTTTACAACATAAAGCTTTTCCTCTGAACTTTTATTAAAACAGTAATCCCTCAAAAATGGAGACTTGAATATTTATTATCGAGGTTAATCGTTTCATATTACTAATATATTCGGCGGAAAGTGAGAAATGGAATGAAGTATCTTAACAAGGTTCCAAAGTTCCTTTTGCCTATCCTGCCATGTGCGGGATACAGCTTGAACCTGAGTGAGTGTACTTTTAATTATAAGTAACGAAATTATTTGTTTTTTTTAAATTTCAACCGACGAAAATTCATTGTAGTTATATTTTGTAACACACAGAATTGAGCCTGCAACTGTAATCAAAAACTACACTTAGGATGTCAACACTAGACAGCTCAATAAGCTCAAAGCTCGATCCATGTTTACAAGAGATATAATTTGAAAGTTTCACAGTCAAGGAAATAAAGTTAGCAACTTTAACATTCTATCGAAATTAGCGGACTCACGAAATTCGGCGTTCTCTTTTACATTACTCGGGACTTTTGAATGAAATTTGAGGCCAGTTGTGGTGCAGAGGCATAAATAAGCGTGGGGCTGTAAACGTGATAGGTTTTCGATTCGGCTCCAACCGTTATGGAAATGAAATATTTAAAATTTTCGTCTTCCACTAAGCAAGGCGCGGGGATAAAATTTGTCACTCAACACATTTTGCCTCAACGGTGGATTTGTCTACCAGAGCAGAAAAACAAATAATTCAATTCTCTGAGTGAGAATGGAACCCAAAGCCATCATGGATACAGTCGCTAACAGCGGTCGCAATATATATTGAATTGGACTATAATATTCCTTAATAATAACTACTTTAAAATTACCCCTCTATCTCTATTACAGCAGAGTAATTAAAAGGGAACCTGGGAACCTATTCTGAACGACCCCGTTCCCCCCTGACCTCATAATTACTATTTTTTGCCTTTTCTCATAATTAATTATTACGGAATGCCCATGTTTTACCAAGTCCTCGTCTTCCTGACAGCTAGATTAGCCCCAACCCATTCAAATTTAACTGAGTGTAAAATTTTGTACGACTTAAAGGTTAACGTAGTAAGTATAATCTTTTAAGAGATTTAATGAAATACTCCTTTAAAAGTTAATTTATATTTTTTTGTTGTATATAAAAAAAAGTTAAATTCTGATGTAAAACACCAAATTTGAGAGATATTGGGTGTTGAGTAGCGGAACTAAACGCTGTGACCAGAGCGAGGAATTGAAAACTCCCCTAAATAGGATTTGAATCTATAGCCAGCGCCACGACAGCCGCGTTTATAACTAACCTTTACCTAATATATTTTTCTTAAATAAAAAAGAATATATTTAAAACCAAGCATTTATTTAACTGCGCTAAAAGTTACATAAAAAAACTTTTCCTTTAAACTTACAACGCTACTACACAATTTTTATGATTTAAAACCCGAGTTTTAAATATCCGTACTTATTTAATTTTATACTAAGTTATTATTCAATTTACTTGTTTATCTCGACTGAAGTAATTTAAAATTATGATTTTTTTTTTCTTTCTTTCAGTTTCACGCTGTAATTCACACATAGCAGAGTAGGCACAGGGAACTTGGGAACCTAGTGCCAAGACATTTCATTCTACTTTGAGGCATTGCGTATAGAGTGGCGGTACTAAACGCCGCGCTTTGCCATGTAACCAGAGCGAAGGAATCAAAACATTAAATATTATAATGAAAATTTAAATAACTTTTTTGTTACAGCACACAGTGT
>DWMZ01000405.1:0-23500 GCA_018249855.1 Eueides tales michaeli | reverse complement strand
AATATTTGGATATTTTTCTTTTATTTTCACAGCGCAACTCAAGCCATTTATGCCGGCACCCAAAATAGCTACTTTAATCATAGTAGATGAGTTTAAAATATGAACTACAAATGTTTCCTCAAGTTAAATAATTTGAGAATGACGTTCTGTACAATTAACTTTTGTTTCTTATTATCGGTACTATCACATTATTATTCTAAAGGTCATGTAAACAAATTAAACTAGACAAACATAAATATATCAGTAATTGAATGGAATATTTTATAATATATTCACAAAAGGTAAAGTGTAGTAATGATTATTTTAAATAGAAATAATAGAACATATTAAATTATTAGATTCCATTTCTGTTATAAACATTTGTTCATCTTCCGACATACATGGTCAGTTTAATTTAAAATAAATCCAATCATTTTTTTTAAGATTTTTTTTTTATAATTGATCATCGTGGTAATAATCTTGCTCAGAGGATTAATTATGAGTAATTTTCCGAGTTATCAAAACAGTAGAAACGACGTTTCAACATGAGTGGAGTATGTAGCGTAGTCGTTGTAGTCGTGAAGATGGTAAAATGCTTGTACTTCAAGTATTTTCGTAATTGAGGAAAGTGACAATAGTAACACTGACATGGAACGTCAAAATATCGTCAATGCTCAAGTTGCTAACGCTCCGACCCGCCAGTACAGTAAGCACTAGTCAAATTACATTTGACTTCAAAGTCACATGAATTTTACCGCATCTGTGGTACGCTATGACCGCTGTTTTGATAATTCGGAAATTGGCCCTACTATATACGATAAAAGAACGAAATTTAAGAAAATCATATTGAAATTAAACGAATACGTATATCTAATACCTTTGTCTTTCTCATAAAAAAAAAACCGAAATAAAAAAACTGCTTATGGTTGTCAAGATGACATCTAAGATCTGTGTTTTGCTTCAAAATCAAAAGCAAAACAAACTTGTTAAGATTACTGCCGCTTAATAAAGAGTTTAATAAATTTTAATTAATAAAGAGTTTTTGTTTTAAACTATTATCAAAAATGAAGTATGAGTACTTATAAAATAGTTATCAATAATATATAATACGAAATAAGCACATTTTATTAAATACAATTGGTTTTTTAGGCTAACCGTCGATGGTCTTCTTGTGTATTTCCCGTATGATTATATTTATCCAGAACAATATGCTTATATGCTTGAATTGAAAAGAGCTCTTGATGCTAAGGTGCGTTTATATATCTTGTTACATTTTGATTCAAATAAGCTGAATTATATATTGAAGGTTATATGCTGTTTTGATAGATTCAGAGCAGTTAACTTTTATGTCATTTTAAAATATCTGCATGAAACTTATAAATTGTTAATTCAATATCTTGTTTAAATTAATTTTTAAGGGACATGGCTTATTGGAAATGCCTTCTGGAACTGGAAAAACTATATCACTGCTGTCACTTATTGTTGCCTATATGATACAAAACCCTCACCATGTCAGGTTAGTTTTATTTCAACACTAAGCTATGTACTATATACTTTATACTGTTTTTGTGATGTTTTAAGCCAAGCTTAAATAAAAAATATCATTTCTTTCATAATTAATTTAATGAATTTTAAGGAAATTAATTTACTGTTCCCGTACTGTACCTGAGATAGAAAAAGTATTGGAAGAGTTGAAGAATTTAATAAAATACTATGAAAAATGTCAAGGAGAGAAGCCAAACTTGACTGGAGTAGTTCTGAGCTCCAGGAAGAATTTATGTATACATCCAGATGTAAGTATTATAATGAATGTTATATATTAAGGATAAACCTAAATTTTGTGGCATTACAGAGAGACATTAAGGAAGCGATTAATCCCCATTCAGGTGAATGATAGTATATTTATTTTAGTTTGGCAATGGGAACCTAGTCTCAAGATACTCCATTACTGTTAAGATGTTTACATGATTTTTTTAAGACAAATGCCATTTTCAATTTTAAGAGGAAAGACATTTTTTTGAGGCATTGCATGTTGAGTAGCAGAATTCAATGCCGTGATTTGCCTCATTATTAGAGCAAGAAAATATTTTTACTATTTGTTAAGTGTTATTCCACACTTAGGAAAGAAGGATATGGACCCGTGCCTCTTGAACGGATTCCAAGAGGCGCGGGTTCAAATCCTGCTTTGTTCAAAATTTTTATACATTTTTAAATTTAGTATTTTTTTTTAAATTTTTCATTTCCCCAATTGGGAACCATTGTATTTACAGTCACACCCTTGTGCTGCTCAACCACAAAGGCCTCTAGCACATAAAACCTAGAACATGAAAATATAATGTTGAGACACTCTGTTCCATACACAACTTTCCACTGAATTTAAGGCATTGCAAGTTGAGTGGCAGAACTCAACACTGCCCCTTTTTTTACTGAGACTGAATAAATAAAAATATATAATTGGAATATATTAAATATTTCATTTCCTCCAGTGGAGATCAAACCAACACCTTGTCTCATTTACAGTTACACGATTGTGCCCCTGCACCAAGACAGGCATTTTTAGGATATTTCAATAAATTTATTAATTCTGCAGGTATCAAGAGAAAGAGAAGGCAAATTGGTAGACAGCAAATGCCATTCATTAACCGCCAGTTATGTCAGAGATAGTCACGAAAATGACAGCTCAGTGCCCATATGTAAGTATCCATTGTCGTTTATTTGTATATTTTTAATTCCTTACATAAAAAAGTTGCCACAATAAAATGATACCAGATTTGACTTAAATAGTTATGTTACATATATTAACAAATATTATGTTACATATATTAACAAATAGTAATTATGTAACATTAAATAAAAATAATAAAAAAAAACATTTAATTGACATAAATAATATAATCAATATTAAGAAAAATTATTTGACACCTATCTTATTTTTACAAAACATATAGCAACTATGCTATCATATTATATACTTTTACCTTCACCAATACTGTGGCTATAGAGACCACTGTTCCTATTGAACAATGTAATTTGACATGCTTGGAATCCGTTCCAATTAATTTAAATTATATAAAAAGAAAATAGAGGCCATCTCTGGTAATATGTCTATTAACTGTAAAAATAAAATTAATAATTATGTAAAAATAAATACATTATGTACTGATAATGATACAAACTTGCATCAAAATATACATGGAATTTTCAGTAAAGAATTAAAAATTGAATTATTCTAAAATTGTAATGATATTCATGTACTTTGTATGACAGATCAGCTTCGAAACTCTGAGACTATTTTTAATTTCAAAATTCACCAAGTAGCTAGTGTGTTCAGCAGAGAAAAAGCAATTTGTTGTGGCTCTTTAATCATTTTGGAAAAATCTTACAAATTTAAAGAATGTTAAGATATTGTAAGCCTCTCCATTGAGCAAACTATTGAAATGGCTTGTGCTGTGCTTGAGCATTTCATTGTTGTAAGTGCATACAGACCTCCCACTGGGTTATATGAACACTTTGATACTATGTTACAAGAAATACTTTTAAAATTATCTGGATCTAAGAAGTCTATAGTTGTATGTGGTGATTTTAATATTAGCTTATTTGAGAACTCCACTACTTGTACTAGATTCAGGTTATTATTAAATTCATATAACCTAGTTAACTTATTTCATAAGCCAACAAGAATAACTAGTTGCACCGCCACATGTATTGACAATATTTTTTCAAACTCTTTACCAAGAGAAAAATCAATAATCAATATGTTAAGCTCAGATCATTGCGGTCAGTTGGCCTCATTTTACTTTTGAAAAATTAAATTTTGTAAAAAAGAACAAAATTGTTTGTGTACTAATGACAACTGGTCGTATAGAAAAGTTTAGAAGAAATACAATAGCAAAACTCCAATACTTACAGTGTATTAACCCAACTTATTGTATGGGATTTTTTAATGTTATCAAAATTGAGTTTAATGCTGTATTTACTTCTAAAACAGTAAAAACCAGGAATTTCTTATCATGTAATGATTGGGCGACTGTGGGAATTTATAAAGAGTAGACAAAAGTTATACGAACTTTATGGTGAAAAAGCATATAACCACAGTAAATCATCTATTAATTATGTTAGCAACTATTCGAAATTGTTTAAAAAAAGTAGTTTTCCAAGGCAAAATCTTTACATATTAGAAACAAAATAAAAAATCCTGTGACAAAATTAAAATGACATGGAATATGATAAATTATGAAACTGGAAATGCAAAGAATTGCAATTATGAATTTAAATAAAAAATTGATAATGGTGAAACCAGCATGATCAAGAAGTTGCTAGTGTTCTTGAAAATTTTTTTGCTGATGTTCCAGTTTCCACAACCAAAACGCTTATAGCCTCCACAACTGTCGCTAAATCATTGCTGAAGGAGTGCGTCCATATATGTCATATAGATTTTAAATTTAATTCAGTCAGCTCTAGAGACATTGTTGAAACGTTCAAGACATACATACGACATAGATATTAAGAAAACATCAGATCTATGGGTTATTTCCGTCAAATTGTTTAGTTTATATATATATATATATATATATATATATATATATATATATATATATATATATATATATATATATATATATATATATATATATATATATATATATATATAATAGACGCTGTTGCTTCTCATCTTGCTGATATATTTAATAATTGTATACAGTATGGTGTGTTTCAGTACCTATATTTAAATCGGGTAGTACATCAGATACCAACAATTTAAGACCCGTATCGGTACTATCTATCTCTACATTTTAATTATAATAAACTCATGCATAATAAACAGTATGGTTTTACTAAGGGTCGCTCTACTACCGATGCTGGTATAGCTCTCTTAAAGAGTATTTATGAGGCATAGGAAGGATCGCAGGCTGTTCTTGACATGGTCTGTGACTTGTCCAAGGCATTTGATTGCGTGTAGCACTCAACATTGGCCATGAAGCTACGCACACCATTACGGCATAAGAGGACGTGCGAGAGGGTTGATGTGCATGGTAGGAAACCTCCTGGATCATTAATCAGTATGGGGGTCCCACAGGGGTCTATTTTTGGTCCTTTTCTTTTCTTAATATATATAAATGACCTACCATATTTAGTTTGTTTGTAAGAGTCATGAGATAGTATTGTTTGCGGATGATACATCGATAATTTTCTAAAATGAAAAGAAGACAAAAAGTATATGAAGATGTAAACAATGCGCTCTCAAATATAGTACATTAGTTTGGTGCTTTAACTTACTTTTGAATAGTAAAAAAACTAAATGTGTTATATTCCGAGCACCCAACACGAAAATTGTGAAAGCCGATGTACTCTTGAATGGTGAAGCCGTGGATCCTGTTGATTCTACGGTATTTCTCGGTATCACCATTGACTCTTGATTACAGTGGGGACCTCATATTGATGGATTGGCGAATAGACTTAGCTCAGCAGCCTTTGCGGTTAAAAAAAATCAGAAATATTAGCAGACGTGGAAACGGCTCGCCTCGTTTATTTTAGCTACTTTCATAGTATTATGTCCTATGGCATCTTACTTTGGGGTAATGCAGCCGGTATTAAATCAATTTTGTCTTGTAGAAACGAGGTATTCGTGCAATCTACAAATTAGGCCCTAAAGACTCTTTAAGGGAAAAGTAATGTTTATCCTAGAAATAAGTTTAGTCTCAGGACAATGCGTACGCTTTTACAATAGGATCACAAAAAAACATCCGGGAGTTTTCTATTTCACAATTTAAAAAAGTTGTGAAAAGGCGTTTGTGTGTTAAAGGTTATCACTAAATAAAAGATTTTATAAATGATAACACGCCTTGGGATTAATATGCTCGCTCCAGGTTATTTCAAATGTATCATTGTCAATTATAAAAGTATGATGTAAAGCTTTAGTTAAAAAAGACATGTCCCGCTGAGTTTCTTTCGCCGGTTTTCCTCAGGTCTGAGGCAGTAACTTTATTGAACTGGTGGTAAATTAATTGACGTTCAAAAAACGAAGCTTGTAACTTCTTATTTTGAATAAAAATATTTGAATTTGAATTCAATATGACTTTTATGGACATATAAATGGGGATATGGGTGGTCTTTGTCCACTCCAGATATTTTTTTAATAGAATAATTTAACTAGATATAGTTCAATTTTCTCTAAATGTTTTTGTTTATTCCTATTTCCCTGATTTTACACAGTCTTTTTTAAAGTAATATAATATGACACAGGAAACCTACTAACTAGTAAAATTACAGGTCAGTTCTACGAAGGTTTTAATAGAGAAGGCCGCGAGTCAATGCTACCTTACGGTGTCTATACCATGGATGATCTCAAGCAATACGGGGCCGACAGAAACTGGTGTCCGTACTTTTTGTCTAGATTTGCCGTAAGTATATTGTACAGTATTTTTTATATAAGAAATTATGAAGAGTAGTTTTTTTTCATTGTTATAGCTTTACTTAGCTTAGCTTATATCAGGTTTACTTGTTTAGAAAATGTATTTTAATTTTTAACGTTTTCGGTACTTGAAATTGCGCCTCTTGGAATCTGTCCAAGCACTATGCCTTATGTTCCCATGAAGCTACGTTTAAATTCTATATTTAATTTGTTTTATTACTTTAGTATTATATGTTAATTATAATATATTGAATTTAAAACATATGTATAATATTTACTTTGGTGGTGAAGAGAGATTGTAAATTTAAAAATAGTAATAAAAATAGAGGCAAATGCTTAAAACAAAAAATATCTTCATATCCTTCTTATGATAATTAACAGTTTAAAAGTTAAACATTAAGGGAATTAATAAGTAGACTGTGAAAATCATCATTTAAAAGTGATTTATATATAATGTTAATTGTCGTTTTCCATATTACTCTCTTTATCACCAAACAATTTATATATAATGTAAGTTGGAGAATCCTCCATGAGTCTCTCAGCCCGCCCGTCGAATTCTGAGAAGGGCACAGACTCGCACAATTTACAAGGCAAACGAGACGTATGCTGAAGCGTAGCGTACCATGAATAGCATACTCTACAACCCTCAACGTAGACTTTTCTAATAGGACACAATAACAATCACAAGAAATTACGTCTTGGTCCATACGGTGAAAGAGAAGCCGAATGCCTGGGTGCTTTGCTTCCAATTCGACTATGCACGACCAACACCGCTGTGTGAATGTGTCTGACATTAAATTCAGTCAAAAAAACTGTTAGGCGAGTTCTGTATTCTTTGGACATCCACAAGTCGAACAGGATTAAACGAGATCAAGCTCGCTTACCGGTGATCTTCTGGCTTACCTAACCCACCGCTTAGTTATGGCTATTGAAAGCAAGGGCCCCTCCCTTGCTCTTGCAGTTAATCTGGACATGGCGAAGGCCTTCCATTAAGTGTGGCATAGGTTGCTTTTTGTTTAGCTTCCATCTTACGAGCGTTTCGGGATTTTATGCAAGACCCAAGTTAGTTGTCGACGGTTTCTGCATCGAATCCATGCCTGTGAACGTTTGCGTCTGCCAAGGCTGCGTGCTGTCACCTACGCTGTTTCTTCTGCATGTTAATGCCATGTTCTGCATTTATCACAGGAAGTGTTCCAGAGAATTGTTTAAAATGGTACCTGCCGCCGAATTTTCTAAATGCACAGTATGTCATAAGTTGAAATACCATCCTCACCTCACCTGCCATTTGGATCCGTGACACTCTTATACAGTGTGGTTTATTAGGAATCTGCTCCCACGCACCACACATTTGCAGATTGTTCCATTTGCAGCAGTATTTCCAGGTCGATACGACATAAGTACCATCGAATATTCGTCGGTCTCCTTGCGTCAAGTCAAAAAAATCAATTCAGATCGAAAAAAAGGAAAAGATATTATTAATAATACTTTTATTGAGAGTTATGTTTTTGCTAAGAAAATTATAGATTTCTTGATAACCAAAAGGGTTTCTCAAAAATTTCCATCGGAAGTTGAAACAATTAGTTTTGATCGCAATGATCGCTTGTTAAAGTTTCACACTTATACATAAACCTTATAATATACGTATATATATTAATTACAGATAATACACGCTGAAATAGTGGTATACTCCTACCATTACCTCCTAGACCCGAAGATAGCTGAAGTGGTATCAAAGGAGCTGAACAGAGAGGCGGTGGTGGTGTTCGACGAGGCACACAACATCGACAACGTGTGCATCGACTCCTTGAGCGTGAAAATAACGAGGCGGACCATCGACAAGAGCACTCAGGCTTTACAGTCTCTGGAGAAGGCTGTGGCGCAGTGAGTTGGAAGTACTTTGCTTCACGCTGTACCCCGCACATGGCAGGGTAAGCAGAGGGAACTTGGGAACCTAGTGTTTAGACACTCCGTCTTGTTTCCCACGCACCGTCGAATTTGAAGCATTGTTGAGTGGTGGAAACAATGCCGTATTTTGCCTTGTTACCAGTGTCAAGAAATGAAAACATTCAATATTTAAATTGTAAATATTCAATATTTCATTTTCTCTGAATTGGAACTGATTGGGAATTTTGTGTCCATATATATAGTTGTGTTTGCTTCACGCTGTACCCCGAGGATTGCAGGGTAGGCTTAGGGAACCCTAGTGTTGATACACATGTTCCCCACGATGTACCCAATTTTAGAAATTCCCTGGAGTGGAGTTCCCTTTTGTCATAAGACTAACTTGTTTTCATAAATATAGTAATGTTATTATACATTTCAGTAAAAATAGAAAAAAAAGAAATAAAATATTTAATCATAAATGATATACTATTTGTGATAAAGTTTAGTCATAATTTTGTCACCAAACATAGGATGATATTTTTTAATCACCTATAACTGAAAATATACTAAATAGTAAATCATTTTTAATCATTTTCAATATGTTATTTCCATATTTAGGGATTAACTATGACAGCTGAGGCCTGTCGTGGCGCAGCGGCACAAGCGTGTGACTGTTCAATTGACAGGTTGTGGGTTCGATCCCAGTCTAGGAAATGAATTATTTAATATTTTCAATTTAAATATTTAATGTTTCATTTCTTCGCTCTGGTAATAAGGCAAAGCGCGGGGTTAAGTTCCGCCACTCAACACGGAATGCCTCAAAATCGGCGGAAAGTGGGGAATAGAAGTAGAACGGAGTGTCCTAACACTAGGTTTCCGGGTTCCCTCTGCCTATCCTGCTTTGTGCGGTATACAGCGTGAAGCTAAAAAAAAACTATGACAGCTTAGTGGTAAAAGCGTTAGGACCAAGATTTTTTAAAAGACGCGGGTTCAAATCCAGACGCGTTGAATTTTTTATGTTTTTTAATTTCTAAAATATAAAAAATACATTGTACAGATTAAAAGAAGAAGACGCAGAAAGATTATCATTAGAATACGAACAAATGGTGGAGGGACTGCGCGAGGCGGCCATCGCGCGGGAAACGGATCTCATACTCGCCAACCCCATATTGCCTGATGAAGTGTTAAACGGTATGTTTTTTTTCAGTTTCACGCTGGTTCCTCCACATGGCAGGGTATGCAGAGAGAATAGAGAACGGAGTGTCTTAACACTAGGTTCCGTAGTGTTAAGACACTACGTTCTGTTCCCCACTTTCCACTGAATTTTCGTTCTTCGTTCTGGTAACGAGGCAAAGCGGGGTGTTAATGAGTATTATTCTTAGCTATGATGCATATTCTTCTTTTTTGAATGGATTTTTTTTCGATAGAAGGATGTAAATAAAAGATCTTTTGTTTCATGTATTATGTAATTCTTACTATTTTTAAAGTGTTATTTCACACTTAGGAAAGAAAAATACTAAATTTAAAAACGTATAAAAATTTAGACGAAGCAGGATTTGAACTTGCGCCTCTTGAAAACCGTTCAAGCGCTCTGACCACTAAGCCATCCGTCCTCACCAAGCTCCGTCCAAATTTTTATACGCTTGTTACAACTTATTTATGTTGCTATCATCTCTGTAGGGAGATTTTTACAAATTTCCGCTACCCAAAGATAATTAGAATTATCGTTTGGCAAGAGAGAATTCTCTCTTGTTAATAATAATAAGAATTATCGTTTGGCAAGAGAGAATTCTCTCTTGCTGATAATTAGAATTATCGTTTGGCAAGAGAGAATTTTCTCTTGCCAAACGATAATTCTAATTATCTTTGGGTAGCGGAAATTTGTAAAAATCTCCCTACAGAGATGATAGCAACATAAATAAGTTGCAACAAGCGTATAAAAATTTCGACGGAGCTTGGTGAGGACGGATGGCTTAGTGGTCAGAGCGCTTGAACGGTTTTCAAGAGGCGCAAGTTCAAATCCTGCTTCGTCCAAATTTTTATACGTTTTTAAGTTTAGTATGTAATTCTTGTTTAATGTATTAAAAACTTAATAGAGGCTTGTCGTCGCACAGCGGCACAAGCGTGTGATTGTAAACGACAGGTCGTGGGTTCGATCCCCTCTCGAGAAAATTAAAAATAGAATATTTTTAAATTAAATATTAAATGTTAGCATTTCTTCACTCTGGTTTAACAAGGCAAAGCGCGGCATTGACTTCCGCCACTCAACACGCAATGCCTCGAATTCGGCGGAAAGTGGTGAACGTAATGGAACGTCACAACACCAGGTTCCCAAGTTCCCTCCATAGTCTACTATGTGCGGGATAATGCGTGAAATTAAAAAAAAAGTCATACTTTAATGTTATTTACATTTACAGAGGTAGTGCCAGGTAATATAAGGAACGCGGAACATTTCCTCGGTTTCATGAAGCGTTTCATAGAATACTTGAAGACCAGGTTGAGGATACAACACGTTGTACAGGAGTCGCCTGCTGGTAATTTTTTTTAATTTAGCTCGTTATGAAAATATTTATTTCCATTTTTATATATATATTTTTAGTGTTTATGGTAAACACGTATAAAGGCCGTCGTGTCTCAGTCGTGCAGCAGCTTCTTAATAGCGTTGGTTGTGGACTCGATTCCCAAGTAAAGGGATTTAAAAATTATTTTTATTTTGTCACTCACAATAGCTGTAACAAGCCTTCTCTGTTTTCTATGTAGGATACAGAAGGATGGTTGTCATTTTATTAATTAACTTTATTAAATAAATGTTGTCTGTTTTCGGGCTGTCAGAGTAAACCACCTAGTGTTAAGACACTCCGTACCGTTTTTCATTTTCTGCCAAATTTGAGGCTATTCGGGTGTAGTGGTTAAATATTTCTTTTTCTCGGATGGGCATCGCACCCACTATCTGTAGTAGCCTTTATAATAGCATGCTTGTGCCTCTGCGCCACGTCGATTTTGAAACTCACCCGCTTGTAAATAAAAGATTGAATAAAAAGAAACTTCTTTTTAGAAAAGGCAACCTTATGCTAAGAGTGTATATTCACTCACACTCCACCCAATACAGACATTGTGTTTTATATTAAAATTAGATTAAAAGTTGCCAGGGCAAAGGAAATGAAAATAATTCATCACTCCACACACCTTTGCGTTTGCAGTCGAAAGTTCCTCCATCAAAAAGCCCTCAATGAACAAATATTATTAATTTTTAATGAAACACTTTTAAACGGATTAATCGCATATATTGATTTTTAAACATTTTTGGAAACCCGACGTTTCGAACACTTTACAGTAGTCCGTGGTTACAGGTAGATGGGTGGTCAGTCTACCCGTGACCACGGACTACTGTAAAGTGTTCGAAACGTTGGGTTTCCAAAAAATAAATCCGTTTAAAAGTGTTTCATTTAAAATGTGTAACAATCGCGAAAATCAAAGATACTATGAAAAATTATTAATGTTCAACCCCAGGCTTCCTCAAGGACGTGTCAACACGCGTCTGCATAGAGCGTAAACCGCTTCGATTTTGCGCCACTCGCCTACAAACACTCCTGCGCACTCTCCGCGTGAGAGAGCCGGCGCACTACGCGGCACTCACACTGGTGGCCCATTTGGCTACTTTACTGGCGACTTATACCAAGGGATTCGTTATCATAGTGGAACCGAGCGACGACAGGGCACCGGCTGTGGGGAACTCTGTGTTGCATTTTTCGTGAGTATTTAATTTTGTGAATAAAATCCACATATATAGGTGCATTTACCAAGCACGTTATGCTTGGTAAATGCACCTGTATATGTGGATTTTAATAGATATAGTTATGTAAGTTCATATTGAAATTTATAGCTGTCTCCGTAAATGATCGTTTAGGTTTAATTTTTGAGGTGTATATAATTATGGCCTAGCCAAAGACGTATTCCGCTGAGTTTCTTGCTTGGGTTCTTCTCAGGTTTGAGGCAGCAACTTTAGTGAACTAGTGGTGAATTTTTTTAAAGTGTTATTCCACGTTTAGTTAAGAAAAATACTAAATTTAAAAATTTGGATGAAGCAAGATTTGAACCTGCGCCTTTGAACGGTTTTCAAGAGGCGCAGGTACAAATCCTGCTTCGTCCAAATTTTTATACGTTTTTAAATTTAGTAGCGGTGAATTGTTTGACGTTTAAAACACGAAGTTTATAACTATTTATTTGAACTAAAAATATTTGAATTCGTGAATTGAAATATTTGAGTTCGTGAAGTGAGCCGACTTGTAAATGAACCTTCACACTTAATGGCGCACTTCGCTGTATTATTTAATTTATTTTTTTTACAAATACGAACATTTTACTAGCTACCAAAGAATATGTTACTACAGTGACAATAGGAGGCCAATTATAATTGAGCATCGGCCGTGGAGATTTATAGTCTACTTTTCTTTTGAGTATTTAATGTATTAAACAGTAGCGTGCTTTGTAAATGCACACACAAATTTTTAAAATAAAATTTTTATTCTTTATTATGTTCGAGAAAATGTGAAATATAACTCGGTAATAATAAAAGTAAATACATTTCCAATTATTTGTATGATTATTAATTTCAGGTGTATGGACTCTTCTATAGCGATGCGTCCGGTCTTCTCCAGGTTCCAAAGCGTCATCATCACATCCGGTATTTATGTATAATGTTATTATTATTCAAAACTTAAATGCCCTTGTGTTCAGCTTTACGCTGTGTTCCACATATAGCAGCGTAGGGAACTTGAGGGAACCTGGGAATGTAATGTTAAGGCACTCCGTTCCCAATAAGACACTTTTGTTCCCCACTTTCTGTCGAATTCTGGATGCATTAGGTGCTGAGTAGCGGAATCCAACGCCGTGCTTTACTTTTTTATCAACGAGCAAGAAAATAAATATATTAAATAAGGCAAACAAATAAATAAATAAGGAAATAGTAACAAGGCAAAGCCGCGAGTTACACCATTGAACACGCTATGCCTCAAATTCGGCGGAAAGTAGAGAACGGAGAGTGTCTTGTCTTAAGTGTCTGACTGTCTTAACATAGAATCAACGATCAACGCTAACCTTCTATATGTTTACGCTGTATAATATAAGTATATATATATAATAATAAGTTAAAATAACGTATTATTTGTATATTATGAAATATTTAACTTAATAATTTTTTTTCTAGGTACACTGTCCCCCCTGGACATGTACCCCAAGATCCTCGACTTCAACCCGGTGATCATGAGCTCCTTCACCATGACGCTGGCCAGGCCCTGCATATTACCGATGGTACTGTCGATGAGTTGTGGTCGTTGGTGGTTAGGTTTTTTTAATCAACTATTTTCGAATCGAAAAGTCGAAATAAAAATTATTGTAAATTCTGTTGTTGTGCAACAGAATTTACACATAGAAGCGTGTGTTTTTATTACTTTTAAAGTGTTGTTCTACACTTAGGAACGAAAAATACTAAATTTAATAACGTATGAAAATTTGAACGAAGCAGGATTTGAACCCGCGCCTCTTGGAATCCGTCCAAGCGCTCAGACCAATTAAGCCTTTCGTTCTCACCAAGCTCCGTCGAAATTCTTATACGCTTGTTACAACTTATTTATGTTGTTAGCATCTCTGTAGGGACGATTTTTACAAATTTCCGCTACACAAACACAATTCATTAGAATTATCGTTTGGCAAGAGAGAATGCTATTTATTAAACATTTTTACTATTTTAAAAAAGTGTTGTTCCACACTTAGTAAAGAAAAATACTAAATTTAAAGTTAACGTGTGGCTGTAAATATTACATTTGAGAAAATGAACTATTACATATTTTCGTTTCTTCGCTTTGGTAACGGGATAAAGCCTGGTATTGGGTACCGCCACGCAACACGAAAAGCTTCAAATTCGGCAGAAATGGAGAATGGTGTGTCTTAATGTGAACAAAGTTTACACTAGGGTTCCCAAAAAAGAAAATCCTTAAACCCAATTCTGCAGCCGTCTATATAATTTCAGCTACCGTATACTGTACAGAAGTGTAAGTGAAATGACAGAAAGAACGTAGTGTCAGAAAGTAATTTATTGCTTCAACTGGGAATCGAATCCGTGATATAATTAAATTGTAACATTTACAGATAGTATCAAAAGGCAGTGACCAAGTGGCGATCTCCTCTAAGTACGAGACGAGAGAGGACGTCGCGGTCATTCGGAACTACGGACAGTTACTAGTGGAGGTAATATATATATATATATATATATATATATATATATATATATATATATATATATATATATATATATATATATATATATATATATTTTTGTTTATTTGTGTGTGTTTTTCTTTTTCCGTCTATATTTATTGTTTGTTTTGTTCAAATCGATGGATAAATAGAGGAGATACGTCAATTTGAAATATTTAATTCAACAAAATTACTAGACTTTTTTTTGTGGTATTTTTTTTAGAAAAAGATTTTCATTTTGCTGAAATTTTAGTTGTAAATGTTGTGTTCAAATTGATAATTTTATTAAAACAAGAAAGAACAGGGGTAGGTAGGGGACACCTGCCCTAGTATTAAGACAACCGGTTTTCATTAGGATACTACCGCTTCCCACTTTTTTTGATTTTGGGAGAAATTGCTTCATTAATAAAGCGAATAAATAAGAATATCAAATACTAGCAACTTGACCGCAGTTTTGCCCGTTTTTACTACACTAGGTTATAATTTAATAATAACATTATCACTTTTAAAACAATATCTATACATTGAAAACTAAAATGTTATTTAAATTATTAAAAATATGTAGCAATTTATTGAAATTAAATATTTTAAATGGACGTAACTTTTTTATTTTCTTTTTAAATAAAACAAACACTAAATATTGCGGGAAGGTTGCTAAAATATTATAATGAAAACTGCACTGCAGACAGTGATTTATTATAGATTTATTATATATATATATATATATATATATATATATATATATATATATATATATATATATATATATATAGATTATATATTTTTGTAAATAACCTACCAGTGGCCATAAACCATTTCAAATATTAGCTTTAAATATATTTATAAATAATATTATAAGCCTTTATTTATAATATTATTAATAATTTGAGGCGTCTCGTGGCGCAGGAGCACAAGCGTGTGGTTGTAACCGACAGGTTCTGGGTTCGATCCCCACTCGAGGAAATGAAATATTTAATATTTTCAAATTAAATATTTAATATTTCATTTCTTCGCTCTGGTAATAAGGCAATACGCGGCGTTGTGTTCCGCCACTCAACACGCAATGCCTCCAATTCGTCGGAAAGTGGGGGACGGAAGTGGAACGGAGTGTCTTAACACTAGGTTCCGGGTTCCCTCTGTCTACTTTGCCTCGTGCGGGATACAGAGTGAAGCTAAAAAAAATAATAAATATATTAAAGTGGTTCAATGATTGTGTGTGTGTCACAGATCGCCTCGTGCGTCCCCGACGGCGTGGTGTGCTTCTTCACGTCGTACTTGTACTTGGAGAGCGTCGTGGGAGCCTGGTACGACCAGGGTGAGGGGTGCTACTTATTATTATTATTACATTTGCTTTAGTGAGGCCTGGGGCCCGTCTGAGGTGTGACTGTAAACGGGACAGGCTGTGGGTTTGATCCCCGCTCGGGGGTAATAAAATATTTAATATTTTCAAATTAAATATTGCGTTTTTTTTATTTCTTTTGTTTTCTGGTAAATAGGCAAAGGGAATGCAATGCCATAGATTTGACAGAAAATGCGAGAAAGGAACGGAGTGTCTGAAAGTTTCCAAGTTCCCTCTGCCTACCCTGCCATGTGCGAGATACAGCGTGAAGCTGGTTAGAATTGGTACAATGTGCGGTGTTAAGCTCCGCCACTCAACGCGCTGTCTCGATTTACAGCAGAAAAGATTTTATATTTCTATGGACATTCAGAACATATATAAACGTTTTTACATGTACTAGCGACTTCAACGCTGTTTCGCTTGCTTTTACTTTTTTCTTATTTGTATATTGTACAAAATATTTTTATAAGTTGTAGCAGAATATTTTTATGTGTTATTTTAATTAAATATAAACGTTTTATTTTCACTGTGTACAGGTGTGGTCGCCAGTCTGCAACGACACAAGTTACTGTTCATAGAAACGCAAGACTCCGCCGAAACCAGCTTCGCCCTTATTAATTATATCAAAGTACAGTTATTATTTATAAATGTATAAAATTTAATTATCGTATCGCCTCTTGGAGTCCGTCCAAATACTCTGACCACTGTGCCATACGCTCTCTTCAAGCTATATCGAAATTCTTATGTTGTCAGCATCTCTGTAGGGAGATTTGAACAAATTTCCGCTACTCAAAGACAATTCGTTAGAATTATCGTTACGCAAAAGAATTCTCTTCTCAGTATAGAATAAACTATTTGCTTTATTAAATATTTTTACTATTTTAAAATATTAATCCACACAAAGATCCAAGAAAGAAAGAATCATTTATACAGAATTTTTATAGCTTTTTAAATATTCTCAGTCTATATTCTTTCCTAAGTGTGGATTAAAGATTAACTTTAGAGTAAACATATCGATGTATGTATCCCGCACATGGCAGGGTAGGAAGAGGGAACTTGGGAACCTAGTGTTAAGACACACCGTCCCACTTCCGTCCCCACTCTCCGCCAAATTTAACGCATTGCGTGTGGAGTGGCGGAAGTTAACGCCGCGCATTAACCTTGTTACCAGAGCGAAGAAATGAAACATTTGATATTTAAATTGAAAATATTAAATGTTTCATTTCCTCGACTGGGGATCGAACCCAGAACCTGTCAGTTACAGTTACACACAGGCCACAACAATGTATATAACATTATATCAAAAATTACATACAAGGTGTGGATTTCATAGCTCTCTGTTTAAAATATTATTTTTTATGATTATTGTCAAAACTGTTGTGCTCTGTGGTCTCTTAATTAAATAGCTTAGCTATTTTGTTGCTGTTCATATGTTTAACTACATATTTCAAGTCGGGAAAACTTGGAATTATTATTGTATGGCTACGTTTGTGAGAGCTGTCGTTACCGTTATGGCTTACTTTGTTACTGTTACTGCGCAAATCATTTATACTGTTACTGCGTACTGGATTATACCGTGTATATTAATATTTGTTGTTTGTGTGTAGTTGACATTTTTTATTTTGTACCATTTAGTTTTGTTGCAATTATTAATATTTTGTTGTTGTGAGATATCGTTAATTTCGACAAGTCTGTCTACATAATGTTTTTTTTTAATAATTTGGTTCAACATATACATACTCAAGGTATATGTATTATGTTGTTTTATTTCTCGGACAAGGTGTACTGTTTCATCGTTATTGTTACTGTGTAAATCATTTAATACTGTTATTGCGTACTTGGTGTGTTACTGTTACCGTTTACATGATTCATGACGTGGCAGGCGTGCGAGAGCGGGCGCGGCGCGGTGCTGCTGTCGGTGGCGCGCGGGAAGGTGTCGGAGGGCGTGGACTTCGAGGCGCACCTCGGCCGCGCCGTGCTCATGTTCGGCATCCCCTACGTGTTCACGCAGAGCCGCATCCTCAAGGCGCGCCTCGACCACCTGCGCGACAACTACCAGGTGATCGGCATCGCTACCATACATCTGTGTACACATTCATTGTTAGCAATGTAATTGGTATGTTTGTGTGTTTGTGTAGATCCGCGAGAACGACTTCCTGACGTTCGACGCGATGCGGCACGCCGCGCAGTGCGTGGGCCGCGCGCTGCGGTACGTCGCGTTTATTATAACTATTATAACTTAATTTTCTAATCAAATAAGTAATTGATAATAGAAATACTGTTTTTCTAAGAAATTGTTGAATTGTGGAAATAATCTAAAAACTGACAATTTTAAAGGTACGGGAAAAGCTGAACAACCTAAATTTTGTAAATGTTAAAAACCCTTGACTAATTCTAATGAAAAACTATTTAAAAAAAAATATTTAAAATTGTATATATTATAATATATTTATTTCACATTATATTCCGCACATGTTAGCGTGGGTAGAAGAAATTGTTTAGTCTAATTTATTGCTTAAACCTAGTGCTCACACACTGTGTTTCTGTTAATACATTTCGGCTTTCCACTTTCCACGTAATTTTGCATTTACTTGTTGAGTGGCGCAACTCAACGCCGCCACTGACGTGTGTCCCGCAGCGGCAAGACGGACTACGGCATCATGATGTTCGCGGACAAGCGCTTCAGCCGCGCGGACAAGCGCACCAAGCTGCCGCGCTGGATCCAGGAGCACCTGCGGGACTCCCTCTGCAACCTCAGCACCGAGGAGGCCGTGCAGGTACTCCTCCGCCGTCATCTTTCTTTGTTTTCACTTTTTGATGTCTTTAAATTTTTATGTTATTTAAGATTCGAATTTGTTGTTAAAGCTAAATGTGATGTGTGAATTATAAAAAAATGATTTAAGTTTAAAATATAAACTTTTTACCGTAATTTTCGATGTCACATGTCATGTCAAATACTTTATATCGCCATATTATAATCGAACACGACGGTTGCGCGTTGCTTTTACAATCACAGTCACGACGACCTCTATGAAAATTTGCGAAGAAAACATTTTTCTTTACGTATTAATTGAGTTGTTCGTACCGACCGGTCTCCTGTAGATCTGCAAGCGCTGGCTGCGTCAGATGGCGCAGCCGTTCCGGCGCGAGGACCAGCTCGGCGTGTCGCTGCTCACGCTGCAGCAGCTGCAGTCGCAGGAGCAGCAGGACAACATCGAGAAGAAGGTCATACAGAAGTAGACACACGCACACCTCCTCCACACACACTCACTCACTCACACAGACATTGACCCACACACTCGTACAGACACTGACACACACACTCACTGATTCACACAGACACACACTAACACAGACACTGACACACACGTACACACCAGACTACTTATCATGTTGCTGGACAATAAAATACTTGGAGTTTATTACAATGCGTTTGATTTTACTTTTTTATTTGTTGTCAATTTTCTGTATTTTTTTAAGGGATGTCTGTGTGATTTGTTTAATATTTATATAATGAAGGACTGTGACTGTAATTAAAATAGAGAGGAAAAATAGTATAGTATTGACTTCGTCTTATATTATGTATTTCAATAAATGTTTTTTAATATGCAACAATTTGTTTTCTTTATCAATTCCTATTTTAAAATTCAGTTAATAATAAAGCCGTTCTTATTTAAATAAACTTGCACCTATATATAGTATTACGATATATAATTGGCTTTTCTGTGTTGTGTAAAATTAGATGAATCAAATAATAGAAAATAGAAAAAAAGTGACGCATTGCAATATATTCTGCGATGCAGCTATAAAAAAATCGAATGAGGATCGAACCCACAATCTATCGCGTTTACAGTCGAATCCTGGTGATTCTGCGCTACGACAGGCTTCAAAAGTTTCCAATGTTTGAAAAGTGATAATAGTAATTGAACTCAAAAGCAACTGAAATTAGTAAATAAAATAGCGCGATTCAAACGGGCGAAGCCGCCAACCAGTCGCTAGTAATAAATAAAACAACATTATAATAAATATTTTATTACTCAAAGTGGAACTATAAGCATTTATTACATACAATAAGTGCATCGGAGCTCAGCCTGAGGAAGTACACGAACACAGTCGATGGGGAAAGCGCACACGTTACTAACAGTACGGCCGACACGTCTTGGCCGCTCTGAAGTAGACTGATGTGCGGCCAATACTCGACCGCACTGTACTTATTTATATTATGTCTATTTTCATAGTACTATCGAGATGTGGAAAATGGCCAAACCATATTTAAAAGAAAAATTGTGACTTTTTTAATAATTTACTTTGGTTGGCGACATTATTCGTATTTTTTAATATACGCTTAAATATCTTCTTAATCTTAAATGACTTATTTAAAGAAAATGAAATAATATAGAAACCAAGTATTACTCTCCTAAAAAAATGTTTATATGAAATAAAAAAGTGGGTGAGACCATTTTCCTCTTAACAGTGATTGCTATACACTTACAGTACTAAATTAGTTCAACTGGGGCATGTTTAAACAGAACTAAATTCATATATATATATATATATATATATATATATATATATATATATATATATATGCTTATTTCTTAAATTATTACAATACCGCGCACTGTAAACTTTGTAAAGTACCTACGCACATATACGTCAAAAATAAACGATAACATTTTAAAATTTTGATTTTATTTTATTTTAATGCGCGAAACACGCGACGTGTCTATCGCAGAAGTAACTGTTATTAAGTCGCAGTTTATGATTAAAAAAATATAATAATGTGCTCTTTCAGAATGTGTAAGGCGTTTATTGAGTAAATATGTGCCACTGGTCGTACTTTTTTTAAAAAATTCTGTTTAACTTGGTATCAAGAAGAACAAAATAAAAACAACGCAAATTTACAGAATATTTAGCGCAATTTAAAGTGTATTGTAAACAAAGTATAATTTATAAATCGATACACCGGGAGTATAAATATCGATATTATCATGTTTAAACTATATAAACGTTAAATTCTAACAAAATCGATACATCAAAAGCGCATTAATAGAAAATATCACCGATGCGATCACTCGTCCACAACCTCAACCACTAAAACTACAAACACAGAACAAATATGCTAAAAACAAAATATTTAAATATTCCTGTAAAAGAACAAATTATTGTACATCTTAAGAATTACTAGTGAAAATCATGATTCGAGGAATTCTTAACGATATAAATCGAAAAATTAGATCAAATTTGGCCAAAAACTAAATAGCGCAGGGGCACAAGGATGCATCTATAATGACAGGTTATTGGTTCGATTCTCACCCGAAGAAATGCGCATACTTTCGAAATTCGCTCTAATAACAAGTCAAAGTGTTTTTACTATCTTTACTTTTATTCTATACTTATTAATGCGTTGTTTAAAATTAATATTTTAAGGCAAAATGTTGTTGAGTGACTGAGCTCATTGCCGCGCATTGCCTCCTTTCCATAGAGAGAGAACGAAAATATTAAATATTCAATTTCTTTGAATAGGAATCGAACTTGCAACCTATATAAGCGTTTACAATCACACGCTTCTGCCTTGCGCAACGACTAGCCTCAAATATATAGAACGTGAGATAATATTTTATTTTGTATACGGATATTTAAATCCTAGGATCTGCTGGTAAAATTAGTGATTTACAAAATATGGGCTTTTACAGTTCAATACAAAAAAATATAAAAAATGAGTAAAAATCAGAATAATTAAAATCCGCACAAACTATTTCTTATTTATATTAAATCAAGAATATATTTTTTCTATAAATGATAACCACATTACAATATCATCAGAAAGTAACGTGGTTTACATACAACGTTGCAGAAGTTATATTTACTAAATGAAATTTAGCTTCAAATTTTTTCGGTACCTGTTATTTAAACAACCGAATTTTATAAATCATTATTTTAGACACTCAGCAAACATGTAAAATGTATTATTTTTCTCACGCTGTATCCCACATGCACATGGCAGGGTAATTAGAGGGAACTTGGGAACCTAATGTTAAGACACTCCGTTCCACTTGCGTTCCCCACTTTCCGCCGAATTTGAGGCATTGCGTATTGAGTAGCGGAACTCAACGCCGCACCTCGCCTTTCCTCGAGTGGGGATCGAACCCACAACCTGTCGCTTACAGGCACACGCTTGTGCCGCTGCGCTACGACAGGTCTCAAGTTATATTAATAAACTATATAATTAAATTCATAAATAAAAATAATATATAAAAAGTTACGTACTAGGTACAAATTAATCTTTCTAGTCGAGGAACTGAATGCAATCTTCAGCCTATCGAATTAAAACAATTGTCTAAATATTTATTAATATTCAATTTATTCAATATATATATATATATATATATATATATATATATATATATATATATATATATATATATATATATATATATATATATATATATATATATATATATATATATATATAAATACCATCAAATCAAAAAGATTGACGAAGATTCGAAGAACACTGTATTTCATAACAACTAGCAAATAACGAACTTTTCATTTAAATATTTGCAATGACTTTAAATATTTATTTAATTAAGCAACTCTATACAACGCCTCTCGGTTCAAATCCTCGTTAGGGTAAAATTTGTATTTATATCAATTATCCACGACTTATTGTTAATAAGAAAAAGAAGAAATTGGTATCGAAATGGAAAATCAAATACATTGAGAGTGAATTGTAGGGCTATTATTACTTTATTATCTGCGATATAAAAACAACATTTTTTTGGTTAGCATAAATTATGCACTTTTTAATATAATATAATTTTTGTAAATTACATATATATATATATATATATATATATATATATATATATATATATATATATATATATGTAATTCTCTATAAAAAGTTTTTATTGCACACAAAAATTATTATCAAGTTAAAATTTTCTAAAAGTAAAAATAAAATTGGTGACTATTTCCTATCCAACCATCATCCATATTTAAAACAATCTAGTAATTTCTCTAAAAGTATAATAATGTAACAATTATGGTTACATATTAACATTTTCACTAACTACCAAAAAAACAAAACTATAAATTAAGTCAGCAACTGGCTCATAGACTATATTGCCATATTAAAAACTTAATCGTAACACTTTACTGGCCTCATATATTACCAACTTCTTTATATCATCGCAAAGAAATAATCTTTTTTAAATACAAAGTTTTTTATTATCAAATAAATTTAAAATTGTTATCGATACAGATAATAAATGGTAAAACATTGTTAAACTTGCTAACTGAAGTAAATTCAAACATTTCTTAATATCGCAATGTATTGTGTTTGAAAAAAAATACAAAGTAGATTTACTAAGTTTTAGATGCCAAATATTAATAAATAAGAAAAAATTCATCATACCTTAAATAATATATAAAGCATATTTGGTGCCAACCCTATACTTTACGTACCAATATATATTTTTCTGCATATATATATATATATATATATATATATATATATATATATATATATATATATATATATATATATATATATATAATATATATATATATATATATATATATATATATATATATATATATATATAAATAAATAATATATATAT
>DWMZ01000404.1:0-23521 GCA_018249855.1 Eueides tales michaeli | reverse complement strand
CGGCAGACGTGGGTGAACCATCGAGGTGCTAAGTCGTCTACTAGAAACTATACGAGTTGGCCGTTATAATTGTTTAAAGTGAAAATAAAAGTGTCTACTAAGCTGTGAATTGGAGTTTTTGTGATATATATATATATATATATATATCTTATCAATATTATAAATCCGAAAGTTTGTACGGATGTGTGTATGTTTGTTACTCTTTCACGCAAAAACTACTGAACGGATTTTCATGAAACTTTGCGGTAATATACTATTAGTATGCAAAATTATTAATTACTTACTATTATTATGTAGAGTGTCTTAACACTAGGTTTTCAAATTACTTTGTGGTACTTGTATGCGGGAAAACAAAATTATATGTACACACCTCCGTAGCGCAGGGGCACACGCGTGTGACTGGAACGCAAATTGTTCAATTCCCGTTTCGGGGGGAAAACATTTTATATTTTAATTTTCTCGTTCTGATAATAAGACAAAATGCGGCGTTGAAATTCCTCAAGAATTTAGCGGAATGTGGGAAACGAAAGTGGCAATGGGATAGCTCTAGGTTCCCATATCTCCATTAAAAGCTTCCCAGTAAAAAATTGAAGTAATAAAAAACATATTTGTATTATATATATACTGTAAATGATATATTATTAAACAAAATGTTTTACTTTATGATTTAATAAACATTATATTTTTAGTTTTAACGGACTAATATTTTGGTAGTTTCGTTAGCTGCGAGTAACATATTACACACGCCGCCGCCGCTCCGTACGTCGCCGCCACCGGTCACGCTTTTCTTACTTTGAATTCCGGTAATGACTCAACAAATTATATTGAATTTATTTACTGTACTATATTTTTTTCTAGAATAAAAAAATCACGCGTATATTTTATGTACTTGTATATGTAATATTCTTTATTACCTGATTTCTCCAAAATCGATGAATTGATTTACATAATTAAGGTATCATTAGATTCATCAGCAACCCAAGTGTTTCTAGATAGGTAACACTTAAAAGTATTAAGTAAACATGGTATTTAATACTTTTCAATGTCTAGGAACACATTCATAATCATAATAAAACTAAATGTTAACAAAAAAGGGAAATAAAAAGATAATTATAACAACCCGACTGCGTAACACTTCAAGGAAAGAAACACAATTTGAAATGAAATAAATTTAACCAGACTAATCGCGAAAATCATAGATTTTATAGGAAAAAATACAAGCCATAGCTAATTCTTTTAACAATTAAATCCTCACAAGGAGCCTTGATAATATTTAAATGTTCGCCAACTGTTAATTTCGTCATTGCGTTATGCAATCGTGTTTTTTGGTATTTTATAATAATTTTCTATTCAATTATTTACATGTTATATGAACAAAATAATAAAAACAACGGGAGTATAGTTTTTTTTTAGTTTTACTCTGTATCCCACCCGTGGCAGAGTAGACAGGGAGACTTTGTCTTAACCGCTGGGTTCCCTCAGCCTATCCTGCCATATGTTACAGCAAACTTAAAGCGGTAAGTCAAAGATCATATTGGCCCATACAAATCCTGTACTCATTCAAGCAGCATTTGCGTATAGACGCGGCCACAACAGAAGTCGTACAAATAATTTAGTGGCTTTAATACGTTGAGTGTTTATTATTTTGTTGCTATTGTCCTATTTGTAGGAAACAACATCCAAAATAAAATAAAATAAGAATTTATTATCAATTCAATAGAAAAATAAATAAAAAAACAGCGGTCGGCGGTATATACAAAAAGTCGTTGTGTTCCGCCACTAGCACTCGACGTCTCTAATACTGAACATAGAGTACGGAATAAAATGACGAATCGTCTTAAAATTAGAATTAAACCTTTATAAGTTTGTAATGTTATAAATATGATACTTATTTCTTACAATAGATATTGACTGTGTATATAAATAATAATTTAATTAATATATACTATAAGGAGATTACATATAAGAGTTATAATGAGATAAAAAGGTTTCGGACCAAGTGTAGTGTAAATGATAATATTAAAAAAAAAACAAAAAAGATTAGGTTTCCATCTGCTTTTCTTATAAAACTTGCACACGTTGTTCTATATTTTTTCTTTTAAATATTTCTAAATAATATAAAAAACTTTACGTTGAGAAAATTCTAAGTCACTATAAAACAGGGAACAGTTCCTTCCTTCTGCCTTGCGAGATAAAGAGCGAAACCTGATTATTTCTTTTGAAAAAGTATTTTTCAAAGCAACAGCATGCAAGGAGCCTTATAAACTTCTATCGCTTCGCAAAAATATATCAAAAGTAAAAAGAGAGCGTCTATTGAAGTAATCGCCGATACTGACGTCAGGTCCGTATGAAGGAGCTCAACGTCACGAGGTATTGTAATGTGTTTGCATTTACGTGTGAAAGCTCCCGGCGGGCTGTGAGCTTACACCTCTGTTGTATTGTTGTGCATTGTAGTTACGAGTATATGTGTTTGTTATATTGTCTACAGGCTCTTATGCTTTCGTATGAAACAGAGTATTGTAGTACTAAGTTCCCTTTTCGTAGTCTATATGAAAGCACTCCGTTTCCAGATTTCTATCCAACTTCTGACACATGGCAGAAGTCAACACTACGCTTTGTCCCATTGTTTTTTATTATTTGTTATATTTTTATTTTATTGACAGTTTATTAGATGTAATACAAACAAAACCTTGAAACACAAGTTTATCAATTAGATGATTTTTGTCGAAGACGATTTACAACTTCTTTTCGATTGTAAATTTAAATCTACTACCTATGTTCGCCTTAAGTCATAAATCCATAACATTCCAAGAAAACTTCTTGTATTCTATATAAAAACAAATTCCTACTGTTCTCGTTTACTTAAATTCCTTGCATCGTATAAATTACATATTCAAATCCCGCGCGGTGTTTCTTCGTGATTGCTGCTTCATCGGTTTTTTACAGCTTTCCCTGAAATATGGTGAGAGGCTCGCGGGAGTCGTTCGTGTAATGCTTCAGTGGCTGTTTTGTATAAAAAACACACCTTGAGAGAAATTTTAACTAAATTTGGAAAAAAGGTGTGTTACGTTATTACTATCATTAAAAATTGGGTGAGAAATGTTGTTAGATTCTATTTAACTCTTAGTTGATAAGAATACCCATAAGTGGATAGCGTTTACGTTACAGATATAAATTTATAGATGAGACATCTGATCCTATTTATAATATAGTACTTTATTTACACTATAATTGTGTTCTTGCTAGCCAATCTAAGTTTGTTTGTGACGCTTCAGGCCAAAGCTTCTCAACCGATAACTATAAAACTTTGTATATTTTTAAAGTATTAGAAAAGACGTAAAATTAACATCTTGTTGACTATAACTTTGACAGTTTTGAATTTCTGAATACTAAAATAATATTACAAGCTGGTAAATCCACGCAAGGTCGTAGTATTTATCTTTATTCCACTATCACACAAACACTACCGAACGAATTTAGATAAAATTTACAATAATATCGTTTATATATGAAAATAAAATGTACAATGAAAATATATATTTTTCGTATAGTTTGGCTATAATATAACAATTATTTTAAGCGGACGAAACAACGTTTGGTTGAGTATTATTAATTTATCTGAAATAAAAAAATATTTTTATATACCATTTTAATATAAAATCCTTACTTGTTCTAATATTCAATTACATCAAATAGACTGTATATACTCGCATCTCACAGTTTAATTCACGTAGCCACAGTCGTAGACGTCTCGTAGCTCCAGTTGTAATGATAAAAGTTTCGTCTAACCTCCTCGCCGGAGCTCGGGGCGTCTAGAGCTTTACCTCGCTCCGCGGTAATTAATTCCATCTGTAGCTTATATTAGAAGACTGGCCTTTAGTTCGAGCGCATGAGCTCATCCCTTCCATTAATAAAACAGCACAGTACTCCTGTGAATAACTTACTATAAGTGATTATTGAATATTATTTAATGAGATTTGCATATGGAGTTAGTTGTTGGCTTTTATCGGAACTTACTCGCTGTAAAGATTTAAATAGTTTTTACTTTTGTGATTTACTTTGGTTAGAAAGGTTAAGAGTAGTACTTGTACTATATTGAATTAGGGCTGGACGTAGCTCAACGCAAAAGAGTGCGACTGCAAAAGCAGCTGGTTATGGGAATATTTCACATTTTCATTTCCCCTCTCTGAAAATGTGGCAAATTTCCACATGCCAACATGTATTATTTCTAGAATTTATGAATAGAATGTGGGAAACGCTAATATCTCAATGAAACCGGAGTGTCTTAACATTACGTTCCCAGGTAATTTTTGCCTACATTAGCAAGGCACACCTTTACAATGTATTCCACACGAATACAGCGTTAAGCTGAAACACTGTATATTTATGTAATTTAAGATAACATATTCTCTTGTAAATAATTAAAAAACTTAAAGAAAAATGAATGACATAAGCCATCATGCTGTAATTTAAGCTCAACCGACATTCGAAGAGATATACTTTACTTTTCAAAATACGGAGCAGAATTCCGCGTAGCATGTCTTTAAACATTTACGGAGAATGGACAATTTTAATTATTGGTTTTATGTTGGCGTTGTTGTTTTTATTATATATCGTAAATAACACTGTAGACAGAGGAATCAAGGAAACTGTGGTAAGAACGGAAAACGGTGTACGTTTACATTTCGATACTTTCGTTCTCCACTTTTCAAAAACTACAAAACAAACAAAATATTACGCGTTGAATGACGGAAATCAACGCTTCATTTTTCCTTTAACTAAAGCAAAGAAATAAAAATATACAAAAATGTTACACTCTACGAGCAGGAATGGAACTTCCGTTGCGTTAACAATCGCAGACTAGTGCCCCTGGGCTACGACAGCCCCAAGAAAATAAATGTAATGGTTCATTTAAAAAGAAAAAGCCAAGTATAAAATTTAAGGGCATCAAAATTTAAGGGCTGTAGGATAATAATTCACGCAATATATTACTTACTTCTCCATAAGAAATGCCCGAGCGGTCGTTCGACGCATTCCTCCGCAGGTAATGTCTTGTAACGCCGCGCTATAAATTTAAAATCTCAGCAGAAGTCGCCGCTGAAACTATGTTTAATTGATTTACTACATTTTTAAGATACGCTCTTACAATATATGCGGAAAGCCATATTGAAATGTTTTTATGTATTTGTCATAATATTTCATTGCCTTTTCAACTTGTGTTCCTTTTCTGGTAAAAATGTTTTTTGGAAAACGTGTAAAGTTCTATCGCATCAGGACTCAAACTCGCTCCTCTTAGATGGCGTCCAATTGCCCATTAAAACGTTTTCTAAAAATTGTGTTTTTCAAACAATTATGTTTTGATGGATTCTTGCAAATTAATTGCATTTTTTGTCTAAAAATATACAGAAGTCTGTGGTATACATAATATTTACATTATATAAATATAATTTCAAACCGATAAACGTTCTTTATTATGTTTATCTGTTTTAAATTTAACCCTTTTATATAAAAAATAAATTATTAAATATTATATTTTATCTATAATGGTGGATACTCTATAACATAAATGATAATTTAGCAAATCTTTATTGTTCATTAATATTCGAAAAAGTGTTTAAGAAAGCTGGTATCTGAAGATTAAGCGTTGAATATAAAAATGTTATATATTTTTATTTTCACGCTGTATTCCTCTCACGACACACGACGACGGTAGACAGAGGAAAATTGAGAAGTCAGTGTTATATTACGTTTCGTACAAATTAAGACAGATTCCATTAAGATACATTCGTTCCCCACTTTCGCCAAATTGAGAAGCATTGCGTGTTTAGTTACGAGACTCAACACCGCGCTTTACTTCATTGCCAGAACAGGGAGGAAAATAAAAACAATAAATATTACATTTCCTCGATCGGGAATCGAACCAACAATATATCGCGTTTACAGTTGTATGCTTGTGTCATGGCGCCACAACTGAGGCACGTTATTGTATTTATATTTTACAAAAATACACCAAAATCGTTTAAACATTAAACACACTTCACGTAGTAATGCACAAAGGGGCTCTAAACATTGCTCCTAATTAATGTATATACATATGTATATTCTCGTAGTGTTGATTGTTTGATCTCGCGTCATAATAGTAAGAAAAGTGGAGATTTGAATTACGTAAGTTAATATTCTCGTAGTCCCTTCATCCCTCAGGATCACACCGCGGAGCTCGATCATTGAGAGATAACGAAGTTCATTACAACGGTTAGGATTGTCTTAATTACACAAAACATAAGATATACTCGTAGAAATGCCGTCCACATACATATGCTATTAAATATATTTATATAAATGTTATTTTATTTTAATGGTTTATTTCAGCTTCACGCTGTATCCCGCACACAGAAGAGGAGGCACAGGGAGCTTGGGAGTCTAGTGGTATATTACTCTGTTCCCCTCTTTCAGCTGAATTTTAGGCATTGCTTGTTGAGTGGCGGAACTCAACGCTGCGCATTGACTTGTTACCAGAGCGAAGAAATTACATGAGGCGATAGCTTGTGGGGATCAAACCCACAAGCTATCGCTTCATGCAATATAAATGTTATACGATACGTATATAGCGATAAAAAACTTTACAACTTCTAGAGCATTAAAACTCCAATAAAGACATATTTTGTCCAATTATTGAATATCTAACCAAATATTAAACATCAATAGTTATAGCATGAAGGTAATGAAATGCTTTACTGGCCATAAAAGAATTACGTAGAATATTTTTTGTAACGAGTTGAACGCTTTTTACGGCTTAATTGTGCCATTGTAGTAGTACCTACTCTCGTTTTTCTCATTATGGGTAAAAAATAAATAACATATGTAATAAAATGATCATTTTAATATGTGGGTAAGTACCAGAACAATAATATTACCATATTACTAAGAGGCCCTATTACTAAGAATACACCTGCTTATTTGTCTGTCACCAGGCTGTATCTCATGAACAAATGAAATTATCCTAATATTTTCATTTGTTCATGAGATACAGCCTGGTGTTGAATTTTCGTAGATTAAGTGTTTCTGTGGCCGCTTTAACAGATAATACTAGAAAACAATATAAACATGTAAGATTCCTCCCATATTACATTTATCCTTCACATACCACAGATGTATTTTTTTTGTTATTTTTTAAATATTATGCTACGGAACCGTCCGTACTCGAGTCCGACTCGCACTTGGTCGGTTTTATATTCATAAATAATTGAAACATTTACAAAACTTTGATACCATTATGGCTCGAACTAAAGATTGTATTCAACAAGAGTGCTGCAGCAGTTGTAAGTTGAACAATTTTGGTTGGTTTTATTTACGGTTCTCGTAGCTTCGTGCTGTCAATATTTTGTCTGTATAATTTCTAGCGATTGCGAGGAAGTATTTGAACAATATAAATTGGTTGTTCTTATCTAAAATTTTATAATAAGTAATAAAAGGCTTTTAAAAGTCCGATATTGAACTAAAATATAAACCAGGAATTTAATAAGTGAGCCACAACAGGCCCATAACTATTATTATCATTATTAAACTATTATTACTTATTATTATGAGGTCTATCGTGCCTCAGAGACACAAGCATATGACTGTAAAGGCGACAGGTTGTGGGTTCGATCCCCATTCAACATAATAATATATTTATTATTTTTCATTTTCTTTGCTACGAGGCAAAGCGCGTCGTTGAGTTCCGCCTCCTAACACGCTACAAAAGTTTCTTGGTAGGGAAATGGTACTTAACATATGATGTACAAGTTTCTTTTGCCTTTTTTATCATGTGCGGGATACAGCGGGACCCTGAACAAAAAGGTTACTATATCGCCTACGTATGTATACGGAGGACTCTAGCTTACATAGACTAAACTGTAATAAATTCCAATTACAATTTCAAACATCATCAATCTACATCAACATGTTCGTATCCTACATTATATCGTTTAATAGTTATACATTATTGTTAGTTTGATTATTTATAATTATAGTTGTTATTTAAGCAGAAAAGCAATTACTCCCGCACTCATTGCGTCCATATCAAGTTCCCTCTCCCTCCCGCTACCTCCCGCCTCTGCCTCGACTGAGCCTTCTCAGTTATTGTTTTGTTCCATCTGAACGTAACTGAATCACTAATGACGTCAATATTATCCAGGCGCTGTAAATAGCAAGGAGCAAGCTGTACTCTACTGTAGTGTAGCGTCGTATAGAGTAGTATCATGTACAGTAACAGTTTGCCATTAACGTGAAGCGTGTAAAGCTTCTATGAAAATATATAAAATATTTATTTATTATTCATTAATTACTTTTTAAATTATTCTTGTAGCCATTTTTTTAAAAAAAACCTTTTGATTTCGCCTTTGACTTTGTCAGGTTTAATTTGAAAATGTAGAACCTCGTGACTTGAATTGCTAATTCGGATTTTCAAATATTCCTTTCTCAATACATGCTTGGACACTCCAAGGAGTTTATATGCCATTTATTAGAATTTTACATACATAAAAAACATAAAAAAATATTTTTCTTTCCGAAATGTGGAAAATTAAATCTAGTTATCATTTTTTTTGTTTGTGTTCTACTATCTACTAGTCACTTTAAAATTCTTATCTGAAACCTACAAAACAGATTATGGCAGCTAGCACCAGTCATCACTCTACATGTTGCACTCTGCACATCTTCGACGAGAGGAACATTATTGCTCCAGAGAGAGACGATTACAATAAGAGCTACATCGGGAAGGCACTTTACGCCTTTAAAACTGTGATTTATTTGTACGGCTCGTGACTGCGACCGCGTCTATACGTCTATACGCCATACGTCAGTAAATACTGTACTCTCTCTCGCTCGTATAAGTACAGGATTACTTTTGTATACAGATTGTACTGTTTAATGCTGAAGCGGAATAAAGAATTATAATGTTCAGTGTTTTACAGCGTATTTGCTTATTTTAAGCTGTACTCGTATATTTTAATATAGGTTACATGTACGTTCATTAGAGAATGAATTAGGGTAATTATCAAGCTTAAATTAAAAAAAAGGAAATATTTTTTTCATCTTCACTCTGTATACCGCACGTATACATATAGCGGAGAAGGTAGAGGGAACTTGAAGCCTAGTACTAATGTACTCCGTTCCCATTCCCGACACTTCCCGACAATTTCTCGTTCGCTGTTTCGAGGTTCCCCACTTTCTGAAGAATGTGAGGCATTGCGTGTTGGGTACTGGAATTAAATGGAAAATCTAGTTACTAGAGCGAAAAAATAAAATATTAAATATTCATTTTCTTGAGTGGGGATCAAACCTGTGTCCAGTCGCATGCTTGCTAGTATGAATAAGTACAAGTTTTTGTCGTACTTCGGACTGTCGTTACTGTCGTACTCAAATATTTACCTTAAATATTTACCCAGTATTAAATATTTTATAATACAATTAAAAGTGATAATTATCGAAAAGTTGAAAGAAAACTAGAAAGAATGCTTGTCTGTAGTGTTTAGTTAAATTATATATTATATAGAAAAACTTCAGTACTAATGTACCTAAGTATTGAAATTTATGTGATCTATTTAATATTTTCCTTTTAGAAAACCGAAGTGAAATAAACCGACCTGAGTGCAGTTTTTGATAATCGAAAGCATTATCGTGGTGATTCTTAGCCATGCTTTATGAAAATAATATTAGTAGTGTAAGAGTTATAAAAGAAAATATGTGTGTTGTCAGCTATATATGAAGCTCAGAGCTCGAGGCGTCCATAATTTGTCGCATCATTACTCCCTCGCCGATGTGTTATATGCACAGGTCGAAATACCTGGACTTAGACACAAAATCCTTATTTCTTACTGTACTTAAGTAAAAATCTTGTTTAACAGGTGATTGGTAGATAGATCTATTATTACTTTTAATTGTTACTTTTACTTTATTGTTACTTTTTTTTGTTGTTTTTTTTATTGATAATACACGGCAAAGAGCGTACGGGCTTTTTTTGCTGTTTTTTTTTTATTCATAATACACGGCAAGGAGCTACAGGAGCGATGCCGGTCTGTAAGGTGGATGGGCACCGGGGCCCGGCATTACCCAATGCGAAACGCAGTTACCAAGGTCACTACTTAACGCCGGTTTTAAATGTCGGGGGTGGTAACAATCCGGTCGAGTCGCCCATGCGTGTTGTCATTGCTGATAACGTGACTCTTCCACTCGTACTTTAGTCGCCTCTTACGACACCATCAGTACCAGGGTGATCCTATTCTAAGCCGAGATGACACCCTACTACTTTTACTCAATTAACATTACCCAAAATATCCGTTTACGAGAATATTTAAAAAGCTATGTGCCATACTTTAAGCTTTTAATATTCTTCTTATTTCAATATGCTAAAAAGTTCTTTTATATACTTCTTTAAAATTGAATTTTATATACAATGTCTGTGATAATCACTTTCTTATAGTAGAGACGAGACTAGACTAAACATAATCTATTATTATCACATTATATCATACGAGTGTAAACAATCAACTAAACATGTAAGCCTCATTACGTAAGTAAATAGCATAATATAGTCATTACGTCATTAATATAATTAATTAATTCTAACGAGTCAATATTGGAATTGATTTGCCTCATATTGAGAGCAAACAGTATATCTGTGATGGTATATTGGTCGGAAATACTAACATATACAGGAAATTTAAAGAATATTTGTATTTATAGGAGTATTTATAGTGACGTAACGGAGTGTCTCTAGGTGTAACACTAGGTCCCTCTGTCTACCCTGCCCTGTGCGGGATACAGCGTGAAGCTGAGTGAGAGTAGAGTAAAAGGGAATTTTTATAAAAACAAGTATATATTTTTAATAATATTCCAAAATTATTTTACTCTCGTATATACGTTTGCATTTTAAAACTTCCGTATTTTCAAATCATAGTTTTCCTTTATGACAAATGTTTAATGTGAAGTAAGAAACTACATTTATTTCTGCTATAACATTCCATATCATTTTATTTGAGAGGTGTGTCTCGAGTCAACTCGGAACATATTCCCGGCATCAAAGAGCAAATGTTTTGTTTTTAAAAAGCTTTTGCACTTTGACTGCATTTTATAATATCTAGAGTAATTTATAAAGTAAGAAAATATATTATTAATTCACAAGAAAGTAATTTAAATAACAAGTCATAAGTTTAATCAATGCTAGAGTGTAACCTAGAATTAAGACACTTTGTTGCTACAATAAGTATAGTTACATTATGTTGTATTCAGCTTTGCTGTTCTTTATATTGCGTCTTTTGATAATAAAAAACTTAATATGATGGTTAAACTGAAATAAATTCTAATAATATATAAAAAATAACCTGAGTTTAAAAAAGTTTGACGAGTACATACAGAAACTTACGTAGGCTGTTTGAGGCGTCTTTTGATCCCGAAATAATAGAGTTTCGAACAAAGTTAAGTACATTCAAGAAGTTACTTAAATTGTTGTGTAATCTTTCTTCGTCAAGAGTTTTTAAGATTTTTTATATTATACAAAGTAAAGAAAAGTAGAACGATCCACTAGTATATTAGAGAGAAGAGTGTCTTTATAATTCGAAAATATCAAATGTTTTATTTGTGTGGGTACAAATGAAACATTTAACATTTAACCTGTCGGGTTTACAGCCGCATGCTTGTGCCTCTTCTTCAAGCCTGGTCTCATTTTATAAAGACATTTTAATAAATACCAAAACAATTAAGCAATAAAAGACCCTATTGTTGAATTCGAAACAATCTTGACAGTTAATGATAGTTATAATTGAGTAGAATGTAAAGAAATGTGCCATTAAATATTTACTTCACTCTGTGTACCGCACACCAGCAGGGCAGAGGGAACCTAGTGTTTCTACTCCGTTTATCCTCAGCGTTATTTTCGAGACATTGCATGTTGAATAGTGGAATTCAATTCTGCACTTTACCTTGCTACCAGAGAAAAAAAAAATAAAAAGTTTTGAGCGAGGAAAGGAAAAACGTTTGTATTCCTATATTCATAAACAAAATGATACATATCCATAACCAACGTCGCTGCTGCGTACTGTCAGTTCGCCGTAACTACATACATATTAGATGTATTGAATAATTGATGTCCCCAACGACGTACTCGTATATGCTCACATGTACACCATTTTGATTTCTATTTGCTGTATTAAGCTGTAATTCTGCGTAATACGTCATTACTGTGTCGTTTAGAATTAGTTGTGAAATTATATTTGAGATGCGGGAGTTGTGTTCGAGATTGTTGTGTTTAAACAAATATTGAATTCTCATACAATGCTATTTACTTTATGTACTTTGTATGGCTTTAGATCATTTTGCTTTAATTCCTCTCGTTCTCTTTTATTAAAGTTATTTAACCTACTGTAGATTATATGTAGGGTTTAGTAGCATTTTAAAAGGTCCCTTCTTCCTCTTGCACGACATAGCGCGGCGTTGTGCTCCACCACTCAACACGCAATATATCTGATCCAGACAAAGTGTGTGAATGTGGTGTATTGATAGAAGTGTTGCTCTGTTTTTAACTTTGATATATGGGAAAAATAGCTAATTATTTTAGAGTTCCGTAGCTCAAAATTAAAAAAGGCAACCCTCATAAACTTTCTTATCCTTCTGTTATGACTAATTATCTCGAAACCTCATGAAGGTAAGACGCTGAAATTAATATAAAATATTTTAATTATGAATCAATCTACGGTTTCTTCAAGCATAAAATTAATGAAACTGCTATGTCAATTAAATAAAAATATGCTAGCATTTATATGCATAAATGCAACTTTGCTGTATTTTGTTTAAAATTCATTGCATAATGAAAACCCATAGGCACTCTCCGTGAACGTACTGTTCTAATATGGGAATAAAGTGAGAGCTCACAATACCACGAAAGAAAACAATACGAAAATTAAAAAAAAATGACTATCATTATACAACTTTTAATAGTTGTACCTATAATCCTAAAATTAGTATGGAATCCTCTTTAGAGGAGTACCACTCGTAATTGACTAGTTCTTTTATTTATATCATTTGCTAGCTTATCAGTTTCTGAAGTATACAATTAAAAAAACCAGTATCAAAGTATCATTTTTGCAAATCTCAGATTATGTAACATGTCATAGATATACGAACATATATCTACAGTACGTAGTGTAGTTACATCGAATCAAGTTAGGCGAGCGATATAAAGCAACGAAATGGAATTACCCTGATTCAGCGATCCTTGGTTAATAGCCTGGAGCTATTTGCACATACACGTGGAAAAAATGTTTTGTAGCTTTATTTTATATACGTTATTTCACGAAATAAACAATGGAACGAGAAAGTAATTGTATGGTCGATTAGAGGGTTTAGTACAATTTTAAATAGGTACGCTTATTATTTCTGATTAACAACAAAAGCCTGGAAATTATTTACATACATGACTTACATATGTATATAAAATACGTAATTATTAATAATTATTAATATATGCATTCTTTGTCTTTGTGAGAAGTTTGAGATTTGAAAATGTAATGTAGGGAATTAATTATATGCTTGAGGCCTATCCTGGCCTGGCACAAGCGTGTAACTGTAACTGACAGGTCGTGGGTTCGACCCCCACTCGAGGAAATTAAGTATTTAATATGTTCAATTTAAATATTTAATGTTTCATTTCTTCACTCTGGTAATAAGACAAAAGTGCGGCGTTGAGTTCCGCCGCTCAACACGCAATGCCTCAAATTCGGCGGAAAGTGAGAAACGGAAGTGGAACGGAGTGTCTTAACACTAGGTTCCTAAGTTCCCTATGGCCTACCCTGCCATGTGCGGGATACAGCGTGAAGCTGAGTAATTATACGCTATTACATCTCATTTTTATTGTTTGTGTACAAATGTCCGCTATTTAATGACTGAGAATACTATTTTTTAAATATTTAAATAATTCAAAAGTAATTTGTAATAAAAAGAAAAAGAAATATATTTGAATAAAATAAAAAATTGCAGACTGCACGCAATACTTCAAGAATTTCGACTAAATGGAAATGGAAATTAACTGTGATTCCTAATACCTACCGTTCTTTGAACGGGATACAGCGGCTAAAAGAACCAAAGATCTAACGAGTGTTGTGTTCATAGAAGAGCAGAGGCGATCACGCGATAATAACATTGGCCTCAGTATATGTAATGTTACTTATTTGTTCTCCTTTATTAGTATTATTGTGTACATGCGAGTTTTTTTATGAGAAAAAGTTGTTTAATAATAATCAAATTAAATACCAGATGTGCTCAGGGTTCCGTTTCACAAAAAGTAGAAACAGAACCATTATAGGATTATTTTGTTGTACATCTGTTCATTTATCAAGATTTTCAAAAATTTTACAAACTGAAATTAATATCAAATTTCTAGGTCCACGGTCCGGCCACAGTATAGAAAAAATGAAGCTAATTAAGAAGTTAACGAGTATGCATCGTTTTTTACCATTATATATGAATACCTCACGTTAATCTACACAATTTGGCTCGAAGTTAGAAAGTGTGATACAAGTAAAGGAAGAAATCAGAATAGTTTAAATTTATTGAAAGAAAAAGAAAACATTATAACAATTTATTTCATACAAAGTGAAGGGGTTCGCTCGCAAGCTTAGATTTGCTAACTTTATTCGCGGCGTAATCTAAATATATAGAGTATTTCCGTAATAATTTTATAAATGGAGGTCTAATATTATGAAATTCGTTTAGAAGTGCGAAGTTTTAGTACAAATATAGGTATTAAATTTCTTTACAAACTTAGAACTGTTCTTGAATTCAATAATAGAAACGAAAAATAGAAAAAAGCTGTATTAGAATTTTACTATTTTTTATTTATTTTTTTTAAATTTGTAGTAACTATTACATAAAATAAAATAGAATTAAACTTGGTTAGTTTAACTTTTGCTAAACTAAGTAAGTCGGCTTTAGAGACAATTCCAGTACGTACGAGTATACCGTACGAGAGACGTACAATGTATTTACTATGCAAATTAAATTCATAATTAATTAATATATTAGAAAAGTGATGTGCAAGTCCATTAAAATAGAATAAGAGTTTTATTTTGCCCCAAAAATGGAAGATAGTTTGATCTGTCTTTTAGTAGGTATGTCTGTCTGTGGCACCATTACTCCTGAATTAATGAACTAATTTGAGTGCAATTTTTAAACCGAGAGCCTTATTTAACGTAAGATGAAGCAGTAATTTCTTTGGTCAGGGTTTTTTAACACGTTTTTGCTTGCGTAGTAACTATGTATGTATTTATGAATGTATATATGTAACGGAATTTTTGAGCATAATTTTTACCAATTTCCAGAAGTTTAATTAATTTGAAACTTTGCGCACCTCAAGGACCAATGACAATGCAATAATATGAAAACAGTAGGGGGAGTAAAAGAGATAGTGCTAGAGCGCGATCTGCGCATGCTACATCTAAACAAACTTAAAAGGAGAAAATAAATAACAGTTTAAAAAACTACAACAAGTAGAAAATAACTTTTAATTTCAAAGGATTATATTACAGTGCTTGTTATTTCAAATATTATCACTATCTACTTGCCTATAGAATGATTATAATATTCTCTAATAATTAAATATTAGAGGTTAGTTATGAGCTGCAATAAACACCTCACGCTCACGCTTTCAACTAGAACAATTCCAATCATGGAATTGTTCTTTTAACTTTAATTTTATTTTGAAGTAATTAATAATGATTGGTTGTTCGATCTGCTACTACTGTGATATAATCTCTTTGTAATTAAATGTTATTTCCTAATTTGTAGTTTGTTTAGCAATAAATGCGTATTTTTGTAGTTTTTTAAACTATTATTTATTTTAATTACAAATGTCGTATGCATTCTGTAAGTGATTTTTAAGAAATCAAACTTCTCTTAGTTTTGTACATTGTTTATAGAGCAAATTTATAAATACATAATATATATTGTTTAAGAGGATTAAGTTTACATAAGATAAATTTACAATCGCTAGGATACTAAGTCATAGCTTCATTTAATTTCCTGATTGGGTATGCTATCAGCTAAACTGACGCCGCTTATTCCACGAAAGGATATCGTCTCCACAGAATTCATCTTTCTTAAATTCTTCTACCAATACTGCATTAAGTACGGCGACACGTGCTATACTGAGGTTTAGTCGTCTCATGTGGCATAGCTAAGGATCCATTAACTCTGTTACTATCAGCAATACACCTTTCCACACCTATTTCGTATCTTCCGTCTCTATTAAACATAAGTATGTTAAAACCAGATTCATTTATTATTTCTACGACTTATCATTTACGCTCATCTTACAATTTGTCCTTTCTTTATCTGTTTTGAATATCAGAATAATTGATATTTTTAAGGTTCCGCCAGCATACTTCGACAACTTCAACATATCTTGATTTTCTTGATTTTCTTTTCTGGTCGGTAGGTCGTAAAGCTTCCAGCGATTATGAGATAATTCAAAGCTAACTTTAGACATCCAGGTGGCTGCGTCAACCTGCAAAACAAATATAATATTTTAATTTCTTCACTCTAGTAACAAGAAAACCGCGGTGTTGAGTTGCGTCAATTAACACGCAATGCATAAATTTGGCGGAAAGTGGCGAACGGGATTAAAATAAAACAAACATTAGTTCTTGAGAGCAGGTTGTTAAAATATAATAGTGCATTTAAAGTAATTAAAGCTAGAAGAAACTCACCGGTAATCAGATAAACATTGTATCGTATTACATACATACTTCTTACCGCTTTCTAGGTCGATGACGTATATTCAATTTTATATGAAATTGAAAATGAAAATTCTTGTATTTATTTTGTATTTTAGCTCTAACATCACTTAAATTTAGTTTTAAATCGTACTCATATTTACTTTCAAAACGTTTTAAAATATAAAAATGTTAAAAATGAAAATTATAAAATTAAATAACATACTGGAAACTATATATTTATCTTGATTTGTTCGTTTAATTTTCAGGCGAGTTAAAAACACTAATTACAAATACGGTAATACAGAATTTGTATAATTTGCAGAGTCATGTATTTTTGCCCCACGCTGTATCCCGCATATAGCAGGGTAGGCAGGGGAGACCTGGGAGCCCAGTGTAAATACTTATCGTTCACATTAGGATACCTCCGTTCCCGACTTTTTGTTAAATTCTTCATTGAATGTTGTGCGGTGGATCTCAATGACGCGTTGTACCTCATGACTAGAGCGAACAAATGAAAATAAGAAATATTTCAAATCTGTGAATGGGAATCGGACCCACAATCATTACGTTTACAACCGAGCTCCTGCACTACGATACTTTATGTAAAAATAAAACTTAGTAACTTAAATTTTCTAAGTTTAATTTTCTCTACGAATGGGTATCAAACACACAACGGTCGAGGATTTACTCTAACACACTAGACCGAGGTGCCACGATGGTCTCTACTTTTAATATTCTTGGTCCTTTCTTTTACTATTATCATTGCAAGTAAAGTTCTCTAGAACGCTTGAAGTTCTGACAAGCGAACAAAGAACGTCGCATTGTTGTACTAAGCTCTACAGTATTTCACGATAGTGGTTTGAGACCAAGTTAGTGTTTACGAGAATCACTACTTCATAAAATCTATACTTTATTATTTGTTGTATAATACATTATACATCCATTACGACACAATGGGATAACGATGATTCGATGATTATAAGTTCGATCTGTGTGTGCGTGAAACTGATAATTAGATAATTTATAATGAACCGCTGCTTTAACATTCTTTCTATTTGACCGACTGGTTATTTTTATAATTAATATTTTTTAACATTTCATTAGTCTGCACCTATTAAGAATGTCAATATTCCAAAAAAATATATTTAAAATTACAAAAAAAAAACAAAATGTATAACACTAAAAATATTCTGTCTTCATTAGGCACCTACAGTTTGGTCCAATTCTTCAACACATAAAATCCTTATTTAGAAAACGAATCAAAATTTGAACTTAGCGGAATTTGAACCCGCGCCTCTTGAAAATCGTCCAAGCGCTCTGACTAACTAGGCCACACGTCCTCATCAAGCTACGCTCAAGTTGTTAACATCTCTGTAGGGAGCGACGTTGAGTGGTGGTGGTGGTTGAACTTAACGCCACGCTGCCTTGTTTAGAGTGTAGTCCATAATGATTCACTGGAAGATTTCAATGCAAAATTGTAAACAAATTTTAGATATAGTATTAAATGAACTTTAGATATAGTAATAAAGAACGTCTAAATGAATAAATTATTGATTAAATCTGACCGAAACGTGATTCATTAATCATGTATGTGTTCCAAATCTATAATTTATGTATGTATGTATGTCTGTCACTTGCAAATACACTACTGAAGCGTTCTTGGCAGCTCGCTCCGTATCGAAGTGGTATTGGCATGTTTTAATTTGTTATTTACTTACGATTACCTCGCCTACTTGGTCTTATATTGCTGGTTCAAAAAGGCGCTTATTATAGATTGTATGCTAGTAAAATGTCAATGTATAGAAAAGTAACAAATATTTCATGTATTTGTAATTTTTGTTAGCGGTTCAATATATCCAAATGTGTGAAAGGGTCAGCTGATCGCAGTAACGACTCCTCGGGCTCAAGTGCTTGAGACACGTACAATTGTAGACACACTGCGCACACACTGCAGTACTATTGACACGTTCATAAATAATTAATATCTAATATATAACACAAATACTACGCGTGTAGTAACATTAATACAATCATGTGACTGTAGATACGTTAGGTGGGTTCGATTCCTACTCGAGCACTTACGCGGCTTTGAGTTCCGTCACTCATGCAATACCTCAAAATATCGGTGGAAAATGGAAAACGTAACGGAGTGTCTTAACACTAGGTTCCCAAGTTACATTTATCTACCATCCTATGTGCGGAGAAACAGCGTGAATCTGAAAAAAAACTACATTAGGTTAAAAATAATTATTTCCATATCCATGATGGTAAAACATACAGTTTTATCATAGTACTATGTGCGTCATGTGTGATGATAAACAGTCTTAGAGTAGGACTCGGAAGTCCCAACGACGTGATCGAATCAAATATATACAATATTACATACATATATGTACATAGAGAGTGTGTTAACGCTAGGTTCATGCGGATACAGCGAGAAGCTAAAAAACGGTGAACTTTGTTAAGACTCTCCTACATAAAAGCGTCTTCTGATCTAATTAGGTATAGTTTACCCCATGGTGTTGTGAATTACAACGTACTTTTATTTAAATAACCGAAATTTTAGAGGCGGTCTTGGAGCAACATCACAGTGCCTTACTGAAACGTGATGTTTGTACGTTCGATTCCCTCTCGGAGTAAATTTTCATTATAATTTGGGCGGTGCGTGAAGAGTGAAATCTAAATATCTATTGGCTTTGTTTTCTTTATGATGTATACATCGCAAAGCTATGATATTACGAGACATATACATATAAGGTAGGTAATAAATAAAATATAAGCACGTCTGTCATAAATATTTATAATTATCATATAAATAATTCTATAGAGTGCTGAATTAATTAAATAAATTATTTGAAATCAGTTCTGTGAATACAACAGAATTGATTTCTAATAAATTTAATTAATTAATTCAAATGGAAATATTTAAACATTTGTTATGTAAATGAACTTCGTCAATAATTGTAATTTGTTAGTTAAAAACATTTTATGTTTGAATGCGACATGAAGTAACACAAGAAGTTAAATATATTATTATTATTAATGTATTATATATAATTAAAACTATACTTATTTTTCGTGCTTTAAGCTTATACAGTTACAGAAGAAAAGAAAAAAAAGACCCGGATTGAGCTTTGGTTGCTGGTACATAATTAACTTTTTATAACGTTTATCTATCTTTAACTTTAAGATAACATTTATTGTTTGGTTTGTTGTCCTTTTCTATACTAAATAATATGGAAGAACAATGTTTAAATTGTAAATGATTTTTTTGAAACTTTTGTAAACAGAGTGTCTTAATACTGAGTTTTCTTTTACTATCCCACTATGCGGGAAAATACGTGAAACTGACTATCTAAAATAACATGTAAATAAAAAACAAAATCCCGAAAAATGTTTCAGGCGTAGTCTATTAATTTGTAGAGGAACATAAATATAATAGGAAAATTCTTTTATAAAATAAAAAATATCAACGACAGCAAAAATATATAAATGTGTCGTCGCGCAAAGTGCTGCTGAAGCGAAACTTATATAAAGAATGTAACGTTTTATTTGCACCAGACAATTGCATTTTGTCTTTTAACTACTTTCATTCTTGGTAAAGAGACCATCACTATCTATTGACGCAGCGTCACCATGCCACAGTTTTAGGTTCAAACTCTTTTAAGGGAAAAGATATAACAACATATATTTCATATTCGTTTCCTCGATTTAGTAAACAAAACGGCGTTGAGATCCGCCAGTCAACACGCAATATCTTGAAATTTGCGCAGTTCCACAACACTATATTCTCTGCCTACCTTACCTTGTTTAGGATACGGCGTAAAAAGAATAAAGTTATTCTGATTAACAGCATAGAATAGTAAAAGAACGAAAAATAATTAAAAATGATTCTCTTGCAACTGTCTCACATTTATATCAAGTTCAAACAACTGTTTTTACTTTCTACGAAGGAATAAAATAGCCAGGGAGACTTATATTGAATTTGTACGCAGAAAAGAAGGTGCGAGAGATATTATAGAAATATCTCTTCAGAATTTGTTAAAAGGGTTATCTATTTAGAACTATATTAACTTTTTATAACCTACTTTAAGTGTGGAATCGATAGGTTCATTCATAAAGCGATAGAGGAACTCGGACAGTGGAAGCGAACATTAATGCGCATATCAAAGGGGCTCTTTAATACTATACTTGATTGACTCTGAGCTTCCGCATGAAATTGGCTTTTCACACACGATTAATCCATGTTTTTTTCTTTTCTATACAAAACATTTTCATATATATATGTACTGTTTTTAAAAAGAGCGTAGTGACACGTCACTTTGTTTTACATTTATCATCTCAGCGCAGTCACTAAATAGACTGGTGAATTTTCTTATCAGTTAAAGTGCACTTATGAATGTTTATATGTATGTAATAAATTATAATACGATTGTCTGCTTGATAAATTATTTTGCTACCGTGAGGCAACGAAGCACATAAAAATATTTTTGTTTAATTTCAACATCCAAGGCCTTGAAAGTAAGAAAACCGACCTTTGATATTAATTAAAGGTCGGTTATCTGAAATAATTATATTTCTTTTACTTTATGTGATCGACCGTTGAACATTCTTTAAGCATAATATACACAAGTCAATGTCAAGTAAAATTTAACTATATGATTTAAATAATTACCGTAAAATATTAGATTTGGTTTGACTTTGCCTAGAGATTTCATTACTTTTTACATAAAGCTTGTGTTTGGTAACATTACACTCATTTTGTTAAGCTGATTTTTCTCTAACTCATTCTTACGGTTTCTCGTTGGGTTCATCGATGCTTATATTTCATAATTTTCCCTTTATGTGTATCTTAAACCTGTACCAAATTTCAGCTCTCTAGGTCTATGACAGTACTAGTTTTATTTTAATGATCTATGGATGAGTGAGGAAGTGAATAAGTCTGTGTCGTAATTTTGGGAATTTGGTTTCGAATAACTTAGGCATTATTATATGTTCTACTTATTTAAAATGTTTAGGTTTTGGTGTTTGTTTCTTGTTTCTTAGTAGACTCTCTCTTTCTCTTTGTCTCTCTCTCTCTCTTTCTCTCTCTCTCTCGTTTTACCTTGTTCCAAGAGCGAAGAAATGAAAATATGTAATATTTAAATTTAAAATATTAAATATTTCATTTCCTCGAGTGGGAATCGAAACCACAACCTGTCGGATACAGTCATAGAAGATAGGCCTCTTTCTTTGAAGACGATAGTTTAAAAGCTCTACAAATATACAGAGAGTTTAATAGAAATATTTATATAAGGACACAAGAATAGGGTACTGCCGTGTTCCTAGATTTATTCGGAGATTGGACGTTAGTTGTCCAGGTAACTTGTTTATTTTTTTTAGGTGGATTAAAACAACTTTCACATTTTAAACAGCTACTATCGTTGAAACGTAGATAATAAATGTCAGGTTTTGTTTCTCTTACATCATAAAAACTTCATCTAAGACAGAGTATAAATAAGATTTTATTCCTCAAAACATATAAGGATAAATGGATTTTTCTAAAAGGGATGGAAACGAAGACAGAAGTACCTCAATACTAGACTATCCTTGTGTATCCTCCACAAAATATAATAACAATTCTCATTTTACAGTTTAGCCATTGATATGTATGATACTGCAACATGTTTGTGGCTATACATTTGTTAGGTAAGCGAGTATGCCATTGAACGTCCGGCGACTACTACTATTACTACAATTTACTTGTACACACATTGTGCATCTAATTAAGGATTTATATGAATATATACATATGTTTATTTTATTTTTATTTTTACCTGCAATTTTAACCACTGGCCAAATGGGATTAACTGAGAGTGTTCCTATAGGTTAATGGAATATTCATTACGAAAATATTTTTTCAATTCAAAGAGCGTTTTCGGAGATTAGTTCATTGAACCAAATAAAATGTATGGTTTGATAATAATATGTATTAAATATATGAGTATGTATAAGAGTTTTAGTTGAACTAATATATAACCAATAACACTTAACCTATACATTATACTATAACTAGCGACCTTTATTGATGATATCTCTTATATTACTCACATTCTTTCTTTTTCTAATAAAATAATCACTACTAAATTTAAAAACGCATAAAAAATTGAACGAAGCAGGATTTGAACCCGCGTCTCTTGGAAACCGTCCAACCGTTTCTTTCCGAAGATTAGCGCACATAAACGCACAGACAAACAGATAAACAAACAAAAATTAAAAAAACGTTTTTAAATTTAGTACAAACTGTAGTAGCCTGAAAACAACATTATGAGAAGCACATAAAGCGGTCTTATCGCTAATTAGCAATTTCTTTCAGACAAACATTACAGTGGTGCAAATAAAGTACATACACCCATATAATATTATATTGTAATACATAAACATAGCAAATGTTTATAAAATAGTGAAATAAATAATATAATTTAACATAAAAATATATATAACTAGGAGGCTCCGCACTCTGCTTGCTTCTGTCGTCAATTTCCAGTACGGATCAAAAAATTAATTAAAAATATTTAGTTCACAGAAACAGTTGTGCATTTTTTTGAATAGAAGTACAATTTTACGTTTAATAATACCAATATTTGTACTGCAATTTCTACTTCGAAAAAAAAAAGTTGTAGACCTTCAATAATAAAATTAGTACGGAAAATACTTTATATATTTAGATTACGCCACGAACGAAATAACAAATCTAAGTTTACGAGCGTAGCCATTCATTTTGTATGAAATAA
>DWMZ01000403.1:0-23528 GCA_018249855.1 Eueides tales michaeli | reverse complement strand
TTACGTTTTGAGTTGCAGAAGACACTAGAAAGTGGATAACGTATGTGTCTAACATAGTTTCTTCATTGGATTGGATTGAAAGTATCTTAATGGGAACAAAATACTTTCAAGTTTCCTCATTTTGCTCCGAGATTTATGTCTAATCTAACTTATTTTTGTTACTCAATAAGGTACTATAAAATTGTAGCACACGTTATTATTCCGAGAGAATGTTCTTCCACGTAGCCGAAATGCAACAATTGTAACCGACTTTTAAAACATTGCACGTTGTAAAGGAACACCGTGACAATGCTAATGACGCGGTTGATTCTGTTACGTATTTTAATATTTTTTCAGCTTCACGTCCCGTACATGGCAGGATAGATGGAACTTAAGTTAGGTTACCTAGTTAGTATTAAGACTCTCCATTTCGTTGCCTACTTTCCGCTGAATTTAGGGCATTGCGTGTTGAGTGGGGGAATTCAACCTTGCGCACTGCCTTGTCCAGAGCTAATTAATGAAAACAATTTAAATTAGATAATTAATGAAAATATTTTTAATATTAATTATTTCATTTTTTCCAGTGGGGATAGAATCCAAAACCTGTGCTTTTATACGGTTGTGCCGGTGCGCCGCAAATTATTTTAAATAAAAATTAAATGGATACTACAATATAATGTTTTAATGGTAGAATGCTCTTTTCCAATTTATAGTAAACTACAGGTACATTATAACACATTTTTGTGTAATATTGTACATATTCCATTACACATTTGTCATATTTGCACATTTTATTTTCTTTAAAATCGTGGACATGTCTCATTTTTTAAAGTATCTTTTAAAATATAGATAATACTATAGAAATCCAAAAGATTATTTTTATCGTTTACAAAGACTGTAAACAACGAAGTACAGATTTATGCGACTTTATAAATTGTAAATAATTAGATATAAATGTATTCAATGCTAAATTAATTCTACTAAGACATAATACATGACTAAGGAATGCGGATATATCTGAAATACATTTAACTATTTCAATAAAAGCAAAACTCGTTAGGTATTTGATCGTAATCGACCTGAGCATGAACTTATAATGAAGTCACCACAGCGTGAGATCCGGGCGAGGGTAACGCATAGGGAGGCTAAGTATAGGAGAAAGGACAGGGGGAGGGTGTTGAAGGTCAGTTTCGTGAAAACATCGGGTAAGTCGATAAGTGGTCGCAATTAGCGGACCGGCGGATGAAACGGGATCCAGTTCCACAATTAAAAGTTAACGCACGTTTATTATCTAACCGACCAACTTCAATAATAATTCATTACGGACGAGGCCAGTGAAAAAAGTTTTCATGTTAAGAGGTGATGGAGACGAAATTTAGAGTTGAGTAACTGCGGCAAGTTTGCGTGTGGCGCTATCAACGGCTCAGTTTATCACTTACTCTTACAATCCCACGTAATAATTCGTTGGGACGCCCTCTTCCTTCCGCCGCTTCCTTTTATTATGGTAATAACTGCTTGTAATGACACTTTACATTGCAGTTTTAGCTCAGATAGATGATAAAGTGCCGATTAAATAATCTTTGAAATTTCAACGAACTTCTCCGATAGCGAAATATTCACATAAACTTGTATGTTAAAATAATATTAAAATAAATATTAAAATAATTGTAGAATATCTTATATCTCATTAAAAAGTATCTTCTATCTGAAATTTACTAATATCTCAAAAACGATTTTGTAAAACCTTTTTATAAAATCTGTAACATCCGAGCTGAAGGAAACTTTAGATTGTGTAATTCTTTAAGTATACGCTGAAGATGGTGTGATCGAATGAATAGTGGACTTAATTAAGGCGTGGAACCGAGACCTCATTGTGTTTTGCCGTGATTTCGCATCTAAATGGCGGATTAGCGGTGCGATAGAAAGACGTACAGAACGATGTACCGAAATAAAGAAAAATGCAATTACCTGTGACTGAATGCGGAGACGTATTTACGACGACGACTGACAATCTCGCACAAGCGTTATTTGCAATCTATGTTAAAGGGCGAGGACAATATATTTGTGTTAATGCCAAGAGGTAAAATAAAAATACTGTAGAGATATCGATTAAACAAACGGTAGACTGTAATCTGTATATTATATTTACTTTCAATAAAAATAGTTAAAAATAATTAAACTACAGAAAAATAAATATATAAAGATATATAAAGATTATGTCCTCCCGGAATGGATCAAGAAGAAGGAACCAATTTGTTCCCAAAATCGTTGAGCCATATAGAAGGATTATTTACATGAAGACTATTAATAATGTTAAGTGATCGGCGGAACCTCTTAACATTTGTCCACACCAGAGAAGAAGAGGAGCGAGGATTAACGGACTCACAAAAACTTAACCATCCAAGTTTTTTCTTTTTCCAAATGCATTTTCTAAGCTTCTCATTCTCGTACTCAATGCATTTCTCCGCGTATGACGCCATTACTCAATTAATACAATTTCGTGTTCTCCAAGATAAGTAATTATTTTACTATTCAACCTGATAACTGTCCCGTCCCGACCGTACAGGTCCCACACACGCGTGCTTAAATATTTAATAGAAATTGAAGACATTTTCTTTGCTTAGTTAACAACGTTGAGTTCCGCCACTCAGCACGCAATGCCTTAATAATAAGCCGAAAGCAGAAAACGAAACGGAATGACTTAACATTAGATTTCAAATTGTTCTCTATCTATCCTGTCATGTGCGGGACACAGCGTGAAGCTGAAAAAAAATAAAGTATTAAAATTAGAGTAACATAGCAAACTGTAAACAACCTCAAGCAGACACGGACCGTCATAGTGCATCGCGTCGGGACGTGTAATTGACCCTAACTTTAATAAGGCTTTTCATTTGGAACCCTACGCCTCCCACTGGAAACTGTGCTGGGGCTTAAATCACTGTAATTGAGAATATTTAGAGCGTATACAATACACTTTGAGTCAAAGCTGGCAGATGACTTTTTTATTTTATTCGATAAAAAATGATTACAACCTTTTGTTATTGTAAATATTTTTTGTATTTTGAATGGAATGTAACTACACGAATATACTATTTAAGTATTATAGTTAACTAGGTTGTGTGAAATTGTCATATAAATGAATACTGGTAAGGTGACGAAGCGCAGCGTTGAGTTCCGCTACAAAACACGTAATGCCAAAAATATCTTTTTACGAACGAAGTGTCTTAACACTAGGTTCTCAAGTTTCCATCTGCCTACCCTGCTGTACGCCATAAAGCCCAATTAAAGAAAATTATATAAGTTTGTAAGTCGAGGTGATAAAAAATATTCAATTCATATTAATTTGCTTTGGCAGGACTAAATGAAAATATTCTAGCTAACAGATATCAAATTTATACAGCAGAAACATTTCATAAGTATGGACAAGATATATAAGAAATAGGAACTACAAAGTACCTAAGTACTTTGTACTCCGTACCCATGTACTCTGCACCTTGTACCCTACATTTTGAACCCTACATCTTGTACGCTACTATTGTATTCAACTGTCTACTCATAACATCGTCAATCAGCGCGCAATCAGCGCACATCTGTACATTCAACTCTAATTTACTTTGACTGCAAATGCTCTGCTTTTGTTCTATTTAAACACTTGCATTAGTTTAAAAACGTTCATGTAGGTTAAAGCTTGCATGTGGAATATATAACGTTTCTTACGTTTTTACATATTTTTCTTTGGCTACAATAACAGTAATAAGAAAAACATACTTTTTTAAGATACTTCTCACGTAAAATATATCACAATGTCTTAATTTAATATCTATAAGGTATATTTCGATTTACGTATAACAAAGAAAAATAAGTATCAAGTGCTTTCGAATAAACTAAATACTTTGCCTTTTATCAGAAAGCTAAACAAGTTTTATCCGTAGTCTGACTTATTGCATATGTGTAAATTTCGCTGAATTCTGGAAGAACATCAGCGGGCCTTGTAACAGAGCAAGGGATCGGAATTAATAAATATTTTATTTCCAGAGTGGGGACTGAACCCACAACTATTCACATTTACAATTACACCGTTGTGCTCTTGCTCCTGTAAAAACCCCATATTATATATTACGTGTATTGTATATTGTTGTACAAAAGCGCGATTGTTCACAGCGCGGCGAGTGCAGCGCTGAGAAATGAGATGCTTAATGCAGTTTTATGTTTTGTGAAAACAATCGCCCCATTTAGTCCCGCCTCGTCCCGAATCACGACATTAACTTGCGACTTTAACTTAATATATTTCATATTTTGCTCGCACTAGACTCGACTGAAACAGAATAGATTACTGTAACGAGATTTACATTTGGAATTGATACTATTAAAATGCTTTTGTGTTACCACTAGCGACCTGCTTGCTGCTTCGCTCGCTTGAATTACATTATTTGTTTATTTACAATTATCTAAATTAATTTCGTGTTTAAATAGCATTACCACTTTTAAGACAAGATAACATCTTCCATGCACAGACAGTGATTAGGTACATATTTATTATAAGTAAAGATTAATTGTTTTTTTAATCAACACATTATTGAATCAGATGTACCTAAACGCAGTTTTTGTCGCATAATTTTTATTGTAATATTATAGCTAAATTATATACAAATTGCTTAAATCAGTTGTAGTGATGTGACACTCTGATATATACGCTATTTACGGTAAAATTGTATAAATAAATAATTTTGCGTGAGTGTGGAACAAAGTTTCATACTTACAAACATTGACATTTATAATATTGGTTGGGTAACATTTTAGTAAATCGATGCAACATACCAAAAATCGTAAAGCCTATGTTCTTGATTATTTGACTGTCGATATTGACGACTTTTCATCGTCCAAGCGCACGGCGCAAATGTGTATAAACTATGAAAACTGGCACCTAAAGACTTACGGTCAGGATTTGTTACGAGGAGAAGTATCCAGACATACATACATACATATTTACATAGCTTTACGCTGAATCTTGCAAGATTCAGCGTAAAGCTATGTGATTATTAGCAGATTATTTTTTTTTTATTTGTCAGTCTTTGAGTTTGTACGCAGTTATCTTGTCTTTAAGACAAGATAACTGCGTACAAACTCAAAAGTGATAATGTTATTTGAACACGAAATTAATTTAGATAAGTAAATAAAATAGTAAATAAAAAAATAATGTAATTCAAGCGAGCGAAGCAGCAAGCAGGTCGCTAGTGGTAACACAAAAGCATTTTAATAGTATCAATTCCAAATGTAAATCTCGTTACAGTAATCTATTCTGTTTCAGTCGAGTCTAGTGCGAGCAAAATATGAAATATATTAAGTTAAAGTCGCGAGTTAAGGCCGTGAGTCGGGACGAGGCGGGACTAAATGGGGCGATTGTTTTCACAAAACATAAAACTGCATTAAGCATCTCATTTCTCAGCGCTGCACTCGCCGCGCTGTGAACAATCGCGCTCTTGTACAACAATGTACAATACACGTAAAATATAATATGGAGTCTGTAGAGGAGCATGAGGGTGTGATTGTAAACGCGAAAAGTTGTTTGATCAATCCCCACTCTGGAAATAAAATATTTAGTAATTCCGTTTCCTTGCTCTGGTACAAGACCTGCTGATGTTCTTCCAGAATTCAGCGAAATTTACACATATGCAATAAGTCAGAGCTACGGATAAATCTTGTTAAGCTTTCTGATAAAAGGCAAAGTATTTAGTTTATTCGAAAGCACTTGATACTTATTTTTCTCTGTTATACGTAAATCGAAATATACCTTATAGATATTAAATTAAGACATTGTGATGATATATTTTACATGAGAAGTACCTTAAAAAAGTATCTTCATATATATTTTTCTTATTACTGTTATTGTAGCCAAAGAAAAATATGTGAAAAACGTAAGATACGTTATATATTCCCCATGCAAGCTTTAACTTATGTGAACGTTTTTAAACTAATGCAAGTGTTTAAATAGAACAAAAGCAGAGCATTTGCAGTCAAAGTAAATTAGAGTTGAAAGTACAGATGTGCGCTGATTGCGCGCTGACCGACGACGTAGTGAGTAGACTGTTGAATACAATAATAACGTACAAGATGTAGGGTTCAAAATGTAGGGTACAAGGTGTACCGTACATGGGTACGGAGTACAAAGTACTTAGGTACTTTGTAGTTCCTATTTCTATATTACTCTAATTTTAATACTTTTTTTTTCAGCTTCACGCTGTATCTCGCACATGACATGACAGATAGAGAAAAATTTGAAATCTAATGTTAAGTCATTCCGTTTCGTTTCCAGCTTTCGGGTTATTATTAAGGCATTGCGTGCTGAATGGCGGAACTCAATGTTGTTAACTAAGCAAAGAAAATGTCTTCAATTTCTGTTAAATATTTTCGCACGCGTGTGTGGGACCTGTACGCCACGACAGTTATCAGGTCGAATAGTAAAATAATTACTTATCTTGGAGAACATGAAATTGTATTAATTGAGTAAATGGAATCTGGGTCAATATATTACATTCTCTATCAGTCTAATTTTCGAGACATTGCGTGTCGGAACTTTACTACGGTTAATATAAATACATAATTTTATAAATTTAGTAAGTGGTCTGTCGTGGCACAAGCGCGCAATTGTAAATTTGACAGCCTGTGGATTTGATTCCTACTTAAAAATAAATAATATTCAATATCTCGTAACGTAACGAAGCAGAGAAAAAGAATGCTTCAAAAATTCGGCGAAAAGTAGGAAGGGACGAAAGCGTCCAAGTAGGGAAGAAGTGTCTTTACAGTAGGTTCTCAAGTTCCTCTGCTTATCTCTGTGAGAGTATAAGTCAAGCTAAAAAAACACAATTTAAAATATGTTTTAGAAGTTTTCTTAAGATTTCATTGCCAATATTTTTTTTGTCTATTATATTTTTTTAGTATTTGTTACAATTTTTCTCTCAAATATTATCAATATTGAAAAAAGGTAAGAATTCTGCATATGTTTAATTTAATTTACTTTATTTTTTACTTTATTATTACTGTGATGGATTTTCTCCTGTGTTGGAAGACATGATTGATGATTTTGATCTCGGCATTTTCAATTATGGTTCACCGACTCGTAGGGTTCAATCAGAATCCTAGAACTGCTCTGCATTGATCTTTCTTTATCTTCTCCCTCTCTTGCTACTCAGCTGTCACGGTCGGTACTCCCATATATCCATGGTTGTGATCATTTTCCTATTTTACTGTCTTTAAATAATAGACCTTCCATATCACCTCTCCTTCCCTACTTAGTAAATATCATTTGAAAAAGGCACACTGGAACAAGTTCGCCGACTCCGTGGATTCCTGAGTCTGGTAATCAATCTTCCTGATTCTGGTAATTATAAGAATCTCATAGTTTATTATGATCGGGTTGTCTCTGATGTTTTATCTGCGGCCGACTCACATATTCCCAAAAAACACTCTATTCAGAATCTATCGATCGGCGGACATCTGCCAAGGCGTCATACGCGGAGAAATGCATTGAGCACAAACGCAGCCATGCGAAGCTTAGAAAATGCATTTGGAAAAAGAAAAAACTTGGATGGTTAAGTTTTTGTGAGTCCCTTAATCCTCGCTCCTCATCTTCTCTGGTGTGGACAAATGTTAAGAGGTTCTGCCGATCACTTAACATTATTAATAGTCTTCATGTAAATAATCCTTCTATATGGCTCAACGATTTTGCGAACAAATTGGCTCCTTCTTCTGTACCGTCTCTTGATCCACTCCAGGAGGACATAATCTTTATATATCTTTATATATTTATTTTTCTGTAGTTTGCTTTTTTTAACTATTTTTATTGAAAGTAAATATAATATACTGATTACAGTCTACCTTTTGTTTGATCGATATCTCTACAGTATTTTTATTTTACCTCTTGGCATTGACACAAATATAATGTCCTCGCCCTTTAACATAGATTGCAAATAACGCTTGTGCGAGATAGTCAGTCGTCGTCGTAAATACGTCTCCGCATTCAGTCACAGGTAATTGCATTTTTCGTTATTTCGGTACATCGTTCCGTACGTCCTTCTATCGCACCGCTAATCCGCCATTTATATGCGAAATCACGGCAGGACACAACGAGGTCTCGGTTCCGCGCCTTAATTAAGTTCACTATTCATCCGATCACACCTTTACTTAAAGAATTACACATACTGAAGCTTCAGTTTTATATTTTGTAAAAATTGTTTATATTTTGTAAAAAGGTTAAACGTTTTTGAGATATTAGTAAATTTCAGATAGAACATACTTGTTAATGAGATATAAGATGTTCTAAAATTATTTTAATATGAATATTATCTTACAAAAATAAACATAGAAGTTTATGTGAATATTTCTCTATCGGAGAACTTCGTTGTACTTACAAAGATCATTTAATCGGCTCTTTATCATCTATCTGAGCTAAAACTGCAATGTTAAGTGTCATTACAAGCACTTATTACCCAGCGAAGTATTACGTAGGATTGTAAGAGTAAGTGATAAACTGAGCCGTTGATAGCGCCACACGCAAACTTGCCACAGTTACTCAACTCGAAATTTCATCTCCATCTCCTCATAACATGGAAACGTTTTTCACTGGCCTCGTCCGGAATGAATTATTATTGAAGTTGGTCGGTTAGATAATAAACGCGCGGTAACTTTTAATTGTGAAACTGGAATCCCCGTTTCATCCGCCGCCCGCTAATTGCGACCACTTATCGAGTTACCCGATGTTTTCACGAAACTGACCTTCAACACCCTCCCCCGTCCTTTCCCCTACACTTCGCCTTCCTAAGCGTTACCCCCGCCCGGATCTCACGCTGTGGTGACTTCATTATAAGTTCATGCTCAGGTCGATTACAATCAAATATCTAATGAGTTTTACTTTTATTGAAATAGTTGAATGTATTTCGGATATATCCGCATTCTGTGAAATTATTTTAGCGTTGAATATATTAATATCTAATTATTTACAATTATAAAAGATGTATCAATCTGTGCTTCGTTGCTTTCAGTATTTGTAAACGATAAAAAAATTATCCTTTAGAATTGTTATAGTGTTATTTATATTTTGAAAGATACTTAAAAATGAGATATGTCCACGATTTTAAAGAAAATAAAATGTGCAAATATGACAAATATTAAATGGAATATGTGCAATATTACACAAAAAAAATGTGTTATAATGTACCTGTACTTTATTATAAACTGGAAAAGAGCATTCTACCGATATAATATTATATTGTAGTATAAATTTCATTTTTAATTTAAAATAAATCGTGGACCACCGGCACAACTGTACAAAAGCACAGGTTTTGGATTCTATCCCTACTGGAAAAAATTAAATATTTAATGTTTTTAATTTAAACTGTTTTTATCAATTTGCGCTGGACAAGGCAATGTACAGGGTTGAATTCCTCCCATTCCGCTTTTAGGTTACGTAAAAGTAAATTTTATAGTACCTCATTGAGTGACAAAACTAAGTTAGATTAGAAATAAATCTCTAAACAAAATGAGGAAACTTGAAAGTATTTTGTTCCCATTAAGATACTTTCAATCCAATGCAGAAACTGATTTCTTATAGACACATACGTTACCTACTTTCCGGTGTCATCTGCAGGTATTTCATTATATTGAGTTGCAGATCAAAACACTGCAAGTTGCTTCATGTTACCAGAGGGAGAAAAGAAAAATATATTTGATTTTCTTGAGTGGAAATCGAGCTTACAAACTGTTGATTTTCCAGTTTCATTAGTGTCATTCATTAAAATACAAATTAAACATTGTAAATTTAGTAAATTGGCATTTACTAAATATATTATGTTAATATAAGTCCATTAATATTATAAAAAAATAATTAGAAACATATACGAGTCCAAATTAATGGAAGAGATAATACTTTTAGTGTTATTCTAAAATCCCAAAAAGAAGGAACTGAAGCAAAGTAAATAATCGTAGTATATTTGATACAGTTATGAATAAAGTGTAACACTTTATCAAGTCCTTTATCGGAGGCGATATTCCGACAAATTCTAATAAATACGGTGCCAATGTTGCTTAGACGTTGACGGATTTGATACATTCCTCCCGCTTCCAGAAAAGCCCTTCTTTTAAATTGAACTCTCATATTGACTGTTGATTGATGACCTTAAATCGATATCGTACATGCGCGATAAAGTAAAAATATTTAGTCAGTCAGTTCCGTTAAAACTTATTCAAACATTGGTTAGTAAACGAAGTGCCGTCGGAATCGAATAAAACAAACGCCTAGTTCGGCCGATAAAAAACGCGGCGCGGAGGAGATGCCAGCTGATAGCACATACATGTGTCCTCAAATATTTATGAAGCACTCAATAGGATCGGTTTCGGAGATAGTCCGAGGACTGGTTGTCGTTTGCGATTTTACTATTACAGTAGATTTTTAAAATGTGCTTTAAGGGAATAATTGTGGTTTATAATTATTTCTTAAGGACATTATAATATTATTTTTTCTTGTAATAGTACAATTGTATGTATTAAGTTTATTTAAATTTTATTATTGTTATACTGTTACCACTGAGTACCAAATAAAAACTAATATATGTCTTTTTTTCTGACCGGCCAGCTCTCGGCTCTTAGAAACAAATTTCATAGCGGTTTATATCGCGAACGGAATCACATGTGTACACACACTCACCTCGTATTGTGTATGTGTACATACACATACATGTAACACTCAATACTCTTGACAAGTTAGACAATTTTGACAATAGTGTTTTTTTTTAGAAAAATATATGTCAGTTTCATTTTTGATAGTTACAAAACCCTGTCTAGATGAGTGACAGGCCTAAATTTAATAAGTAAGTATATTAGTGAGTATAGAGCAGCATTAAGAAAGGATGAAGTTGGTAGTTGAACAGATGGAAGTTTTTACGGATACCGGCAAATGGTATTATTAATTTAATAACAGTGTTTGTTTTTTGTTTAGCTTAAGTCCGTTCTCCATTTTCCGTGAAATTTAGGACATTGCGTTTTAGTGGCAGAACTTAACGCAGCGTTTGGCTTTGGTACTAGAGCGAAGAAAAAAATTAAATATTTCATTTACTAGAGTGCGGATCGAACTCACTGCGCTACGAAAACAAAAAATGCCAAAAATAGAAAGCAAATATGTTACAAATAATTCACGCTTATACAAAAATATCTTTTTAGCTCCACGCTGGAAACCTAATATTCAGACACTTCGTTTCGTTCCTCACTTTTCGCTGAATTTAAAACATTGCGTGTTGAGGGCCAGAACTCAACGCCACGCTTTGCATTGTTTCCAGGTCGAAGAAATTTTAATATAATATATTTAACTTGAAAAAGTTAAATATTTTACTTCCTCGAGTAGAGACCAAACCTACAACCTGTCATTTACAGTCATATGCTTATGCCCCTGCGCCAGGACAGACATTTTTTTTTATACAAAATGTTAAAAATAATGTTAATATAACACAATTTCCTTTGGTACATTTTTGAATATCGTACTCATACACTGCTTTAATTTATACATTATATATTGGGAAAATAAGCAGTTATTATTAAAATAGGATCGTTGCTTGTTGCGGCGCGTCGTTTAATGGCCCGGAATGGGAAATGCCTCACGTTCAGTACGTGTCAGTTTCAGAACATTACGAACTGTGATTTACTTTTACTTTGATTGAAATATACATAGCGGGGTAGAAATAATAATGTTGTATAATTTTAAAAGATTATTCTAGTGTTAAAAAATATTTAGACTTTCCATATAATTTCAATATGAAGGTCAGTAGGAGGATATGTATTAGCACCTCTCCGTTAGCACAATTTCGTCCAAATATTCTTATTAATTGGGCTATAGGTTGATATCTGCCAGCTTCTTGTAGATGAGTGAAAAAAAAAAATTCTATTACATGGATTTACTTTCATAGCGGTTCCGTAAGAATTTGCTTCCACGCGCTACGTATTAGTGGAAGGCCTACCCGTGGTAGTGTATGTCTAGGTCAACACGACATGGCTACCTTCAAAAAGCGCATTTACCTCCACCTTAAAGGCCGGCAACGCAACTGTAGCTCCCCTAGTGTGGGGCTGCAGGCGGTGATCACTCACCATTAGGTAATCCACACGCTCCTTTCCTTTGTCCTTTGCATAAAAAAAATAGCATCTGTCATATAAACTAGCGTTAAGACACTCCGTTCTCTACTCGCTGCTTCTTTTAGAGGTAGTGTGTGTTAATTTAAGAATACAACTTACCGTGTTGCCTTAGTAAAAAGGACAAATAAAACTTAATTAAATATTTATAAGACTTGTTCTTAGTATTCAAAGTATTGTGTAGTAGTTTAATATGTTTTGTAATTTTTATTTACTTCTTCACAATAAAAATATTTACTCAATAAGATGTGAGCCAAATGTCATTAAGTAAGACTATAATCGTGTATTAGATATGCTTATTTGCTTATTAATTGTGGAAGAGAATCATCTCGGGACAAAAAAATGTACTACAATGTTGTAGTACCTCATTGAGTGTCAACAATAAATTAGATTAGAAATAAACTTTTGAGCTAACTTTTTTTAGCTTTACGGAAGGCAAGAGGAACCCTGAAAGTATTTTGTTCCCATTAAGTTACTTTCAATCCAATTCCAATCCAAAGTTCCTATAGACACATCCATTACCAACTATCCAGTGACATCTGGAGGTATTGCGTATTGAGTGGCAGAACTCAACGCCACAATTTGTTTTATGTTACCAGAGAGAAGAAATGAAAATATATTTAATTTCCTCGAGTGGAAATCGAGCCCACAACCTGTCGATTTTGCAGTCTCATGCTTGTACCTCTGCGATATAACTGGTGTCATTCATTGAAATATAAATTAAAGTTGTCATTTACTAAACGTACAATGTTAATATCAGTACATTAATTATATATAAAATAATCAGAAACATATACGAGTACTGATTAATGGAAGAGACATTACTTTTAGAATAATAATCAATAACGTAAAATAAGAAAGCAATTTGTCCCAAAAAGAAGGAACTGAAGCAAAGTAAATAATCGTAATATATTTGATACAGTTATGAATAAAGTGTAACACTTTTTCAAGTCCTTTATCGGAGGCGATATTCCGACAAATTCTAATAAATGCGGCGCCAATGTTCCTCAGACGTTGACGGATTTGATACATTCCTGCCGTTTCCAGAAAAGCCCTTCTTTTAAATTGAACTCTCATATTGACTGTTTATTGACCTTAAATCGATATCGTACAAGCGCGATAAAGTAAAAATATATAGTAAGTCGGTTCCGTTAAAACTTATTCAAACATTGGTTAGTAAACGAAGTGCCGTCGGAATAGAATAAAACAAACGCCTAGTTCAGCTGATAAAAAACGCGGAGCGGAGGAGCTGGGAGCTGATAGCGCATACATGTGTCCTCAAATATTTATGAAGCACTCAATAGGATCGGTTTCGGAGATAGTCTGAGAGCTGGCTGCCGACTGCGTTTTTACTTTTAGTATCTATGTATGTCATACGTTTAATCTTGATTTTTACATGGATTTTTTTTAAATGTGCTATAATAGAAAATAATTTGGTGGTTTATAATGATTTCTAAATAATATTGTTTTTTTTAATAATATTATAGTTATATGCGCGCATGTATATAAAGTTTATTTATATCTATTACTTAACTCTATTATTATTGTTATATTGGTACACTGAGTAGCAAATAAAAAAAGATGTCTTTATTTCTGACCTGCCAGCCCTCGGCTCTTAAAAACGCATTCCGCAGCGATTTATATCGCGAACGGAATCACGTGCGCACTCACACTCACCTCGCGCTGTGTATGTATACATACACATACACATTACACACTCGCACACAGACGTCGATATTTATATTGCTTAGATGATAAATGTTTCACTATACCGGAGCGCTGTCTATCGCTACCGTACAATTGGGAATCTTACTTTTTCATGAACTGATTTATTAACACTCACCAATTTACATAAGTTAGACAATTTTGAAAATATTTTATCTTTTTTACAGTTTCATGTCATTATCATCATCTATAATTATAAAACCAAGTCTGGCTGATAGACAGACCTAAATTAAAATGTAAGTCTATTAGTGAGTTTGAGTGATATTGCGTGTTAAGGGCCGAACTCAATGTCGCGCTTTGCATTATTTCCAGAGCAAAGAAATTAAAAAATTGAATATTTCATTTGAAAATGTTAAATATTTCACTTCCTCGAGTGGGGATCGAACCCACAACATAAGGGGCATAAGCTGTGCCACGACAGGCAATTTTATCATACAAATGTGGAAAAAAAATGTTAATACAAACATAATTTCTTTTGGAACGTTCCTCAATATCATACCCACACACTGCTTTAATTTATACATTATATATCGGGACAATAAGCGGTTATTATTAAAATAGGATCGTTGCTTGTTGCGGCGCGTCGTTTAATGGCCCGGAATGGGAAATGCCTCACATTCAATACGTGTCAGTTTCAGAAAATTACAAACTGTGATTTACTTTTACTTTGATTGAAATACACGTATTGGAGTAGAGATAATAATGTTGTAGCATTTTAAAAGATTTATCTAATGTTTAAAAATTTGTACACTTTCAATATAATTTTAATATGTAGGACATCACAAAAAGCATCTCTTAGAATTCCGTCCAATTGCTCTTATTTATTTAGTCCTGCCATGTGGCAGGGTAGGAAACCTAGTGTTAGGATACTCCCGATTCGTTCACCACTTACCGCCTTAAAAGATAATTAACGAAGACTCAATTTAGGACATTTGTATTTATGAAAGAAGTAAAATATTTGTCTGAAGTTTATAGTATTGTATGTTCCTTTCCAACCACTTCCAATTTAGCTATAGGTAGCGAACCTTAAATACACTCGAAAATAATAACAAAATGGGACTTACATCGACCGACTTATGAACTTAGGCTGCACGCACGAAAAAGCATTACAAATTGTCACGTTCTGTCTGAGCGGAGCGTTCATATTATTACTTGTAATTAATCTGTAGGATCGAGGGAAAAAAATGATAGCAAATAAGTGCAAATAAATGTTGAATTGTGAGATGTTGTTGAATTGAATATGTTAAGTGTAATTATTATTACCACGCAATTCCTCAAATTCGACAGAAAGTGTCAAACGTTAATGTCTTAATGGGAACGAACTCTTTTTATATAGGTTTTCGAAGTTCCTTTTGCCTATCTTGCCGTGCGTGGGTTCCAGCAAGCTGTCAAAAACAAATGTTAATTTATCGAAAATAAATCTTGGTCAATGCCTTCTTTGTATTACCCAAAATGTTCATATTTATATTATAAAAAACAATAATTCAATGTGGTAATTTAATTCAATTAAAAAAAATCGTCCGCAAATTAATTTTACAGAATTCTAATTTTTATTATAATCAAGAAACAGTCAGTTTTCCACCTATGGTCCAATTAATAAGAACATTTGGACGGAAATCTAAGATGTGCTAATTCATATTCTCCTACTGACCGTCATATCGAAATTATATGGTAAGTCTACATATTTTTTAACATTAGAAAAATCTTTAAAATGCTACAACATAACAATCTCTACTCCAATACGTGTATTTCAATCAAAGTAAAAGTAAATCACAGCTTGTAATGTTCTGAAACTGACACGTATTGAATGTGAGGCATTTCCCATTCCTGGCCAAACGACGCGCCGCAACAAGCAGCGATCCTATTTTAATAATAACCGCTTATTGTCCCGATACAGAATGTATAAATTAAAGCAGTGTGTGGGTATGATATTGAGAAACGTTCCAAAGGAAATTATGTTTGTATTAACATTTTTTTTCCACATTTGTATGCTAAAATTGCCTGTCGTGGCGCAGCTTATGCCCCTCATAGGTATGTAAGTGAGACTGATAAACGTAATGTAAATGACTGGTTGTGGGTTCGATCCCCACTCGAGGAAGTGAAATATTTAACATTTTCAAATGAAATATTTATTTTTTTAATTTCTTTGCTCTGGAAATAATGCAAAGCGCGGCATTGACTTCGGCCCTTAACACGCAATATCTCTCAAGCTTACTAATAGATTTACATTTTTAGATCTGTCTATCAGCCAGACTTGGTTTTATAACTATAGATGATGATAATGACGTGAATTTGTAAAAAAGATAAAATATTTTCAAAATTATCTAACTTGTGTAGATTGGTGAGTGTTAATAAATCAGTTCATTAAAAAGTAAGATTTCCAATCGTACAGTTGCGATAGACATCGCTCCGGTATAGTGAAACATTTATCACCTAAGCAATATAAATATCGACGTCTGTGTGCGAGTGTGTAATGTGTTTGTGTATGTACACAGCGCGAGGTGAGTGTGTGTGCGCACGTGATTCCGTTTGCGATATAAGTCGCTATGGAATTCGATTTTAAGAGTCGAGGGCTGGCAGGTCCAAATAAAGACATATCATTTTTTTATTTGGTAATAAGTGATATCAATAGTTGAGTAACAGATATAAGTAAACTTTATATAATTGCGCGCATATAACTGTAATATTATAAAAAAAACAATATTATTTAGAAATCATTATAAACGACCAAATTATTTCCTACAGCACATTTAAAAAAAAATCCATTTAAAAATCAAGATTAAACGTAATGACATACATAGATACTAAAAGTAAAATCACAGTAAGCAGCCAGCTCTCAGACTATCTCCGAAACCGATCCTATTGAGTGCTTCATAAATTTTTGAGGACACATGTATGCGCTATCAGCTCGCATCTCCTCCGCGCCGCGTTTTTTATCGGCCGAACTAGGCGTTTGTTTTATTCGATTCCGACGGCACTTCGTTTACTAGCCAATGTTTGAATAAGTTTTAACGGAACTAACTGGCTAAATATTTTTACTTTATCGCGCATGTACGATATCGATTTAAGGTCATCAATCAACAGCCAATAAGAGAGTTCAATTTAAAAGAAGGTCTTTTCTGGAAGCGGGAGGAATGTATCAAATCCGTCAACGTCTGAGGAACATTGGCGCCGCATTTATTAAAATTTGTCGGAATATCACCTTCGATGAAGGTCTTGAAAAAGTGTTACACTTTATTCATAACTGTATCAAATATGTTACAATTATTTACTTTGCTTAAGTTATCCCTTGCTGGGAAAAACTGCGTTCTAATTTCACGATATTGTTTGTTCCTCTTAAAGTATTACCTCTTCCATTAATTAGTATATGTTTCTGATTATTTTATATAAAATTAATGTACGTATATTAAAATTGTACATTAAGTAAATGACAACTTTAATTTGTATTTCAATGAATAACACCAATTACAGCGTAGAGGTACAAGCGTGAAACTGTAAAACTGACAGATCGTAGCCTCGATTTTCATTCGAGAAAATCAAATATATTTTTATTTCCTCTCTATGGTAACATGAAACAAATTACGGCGTTATGTTCTGCAACTCATTACGTGTACGTATTGAGTTGCAGAAGACACCAGAAAGTGGGTAACGTATGTCTATAGGAACTCAGTTTCTGTATTGGAGTGGTTTGAAAGTATCTTAATGGGAACAATATACTTTCAAGTTTCCTCATTTTGCTCAGAGATTTATTTCTAATCTAACTCATTATTGTCACTCAATGTGGTACTACAAGATTGTAGCACACGTTATTATTCCGAGAGGATGTTCTTCCACGAAGCCGAAAAGTAATAGTTGTAGCCGACTTTTAAAACATTGCATGCTGTAATTCAAGTAAGCGGAGTGCGTCCCACATTGCAAAAAAATCGGAACAATGTCACAATGCTTATGACGCGGTTGATTGTTACATATTTCAATTTTTTTTTTCAGCGTCACATCCTGCACATGGTAAGATAGGCAGATGGAACTTAAGTAAGGTTACCTAGTAAGTATTAATACCCTCCGTTCCGTTGCCCACTTTCCATTGAATTTAGGGCATTGCGTGTTAAGTGGCGGAAATGAACCCTGCGCATTGCCTTGTCCAAAGCAAGTCAATGAAAATAATTTAAACTGAAAATATTAAATATTTCATTTCTACGAGTAGGGATAGAACCCAAAACCTGTGCCTTTATGCCGGCGGATGAAACTGGATCCAGTTCTATAATTAAAAGTTACCGCACGTTTATTATCTAACCGACTAACTTCAATAATAATTCATTCCGGGCGAGGCCAGTGAAAAAAGTTTTCATGTTATGAGGAGATGGAGACGAAATTTCGAGTTGAGTAACTGCGGCCAGTTTGCGTGTGGCGCTATCAACGGCTCAGTTTATCACTTACTCTTACAATCCCACGTAATACTTTGCTGGGACGCCCCCTTTTGCCGCCGCTTCCTTTTAATATGGTAATAACTGCTTGTTATGACACATTGCAGTTTTAGCTCAGATAGATGACAAAGTGCGACGAAGACGATTAAATGATCTTTGTAATTACAACAACCTTCTCCGATAGCGAAATATTCACATAAACTTCTTTGCTTAACATAATTTTAGAATATCTCATATCTCATTAAAAAGTGTCTTCTATCTGAAATTTACTAATATCTCAAAAACTTTAAACATATTTAAAAAATCTTTTACATCCGAGCTGAAGTGAGCTTTAGACTGTGTAATTCTTCAAGTAAACGCTGAAGGTGGTGTGATCGGATGAATAGTCAACTCTCATTGTTGGTGCGATAGAAGGACGTACGAAACGATGTACTGAAATAAGGAAAAATGCAAATACCGGTTACCGAATGCGGAGACGTATTTACGACGACCACTGACAATCTCGCATAAGCGTTACTTGTAATATATGTAAAAAAATAGAGAACATCATAATTAACTTACATTACTTAGTGTATTAAAACATAATTTTTACAAAAATACATATTTTTTTAAAATCACCTTATTATATTTATTTAATATATTTTTTCTAATAAAATGAATTAAATTAAAATAAATATCTGCAGAATTCTAATGTTTTTTTTTTTCATTTATCAATATTTGAAGGAAAGAACAATATGTACATCAAAAATACAGTAGACTAAAATAATAAGTAAATATTGGAGACTAAATTAAGAAAATATTAGTAATGAAATCTTTAGGAAAACGTTATATGATATTAAATCACGTTGTTATAACTCATAAAACCTTTTCGAAGTTGTTTTCTTTTTTATCTTGTTATATACCACAAAGAGAGGAAGAGGAACTTGGGATCCTACTATAAAGACATTCCGTTTCCATTTAGACGTTTCCGACTCTTTTCGACAAATTATTAAGGCGTAATATACGTGTTGAATACTGGATCTCAACGCCGCACTTTACTTCGTTACATTACCAGCAATTGAATATTCAACAACATATAAAAATATTAGAATACAAGACATATAAGAATATTAGAAATACAAAGTAAATAATTTGTACTCCGTACCTTGTACGTTACACCTTGTACCCTGCATCTTGTACCCTACATTTTGTACCCTATATCTTGTACTCTATTATTGTATTCAGAAATCTACTAAGAGTGATACGTCGCTGCTCATTAAGTCGTCGGTTGGCGCGCAATCAGCGTACATCTGCACTTTCAACTCTAATTTACTTTGACTGCGAATGCTCTGATTTTGTTCTATTTATATACTTGCATTATTTTAAAAACGTTCACATAGGTTAAAGCTTACATGTGGAATATACATCGTAAGATTTTCTGACATATTTTTCTTTGGTTACAATAGCAGTAATACGAAAAACATATATGAAGATTAATATATATGAATATATATGACGACTTTTAAGATACTTCTTACGTAAAATATATCACAATGTCTTAATTTAATATCTATAAAGTATATTTCGGTCTGAATAGAAATAACAATATTTTCACGCTGCACGCACGAAAAAGCATTACAAATTGTTACGTCCTGTCTGAGCGGAGCGTTTATATTTTTACTTGTTGTTAATCTATATGATTGAGGTAAAAAAAATGATAGCAAATAAGTGCAAATAAATATTGAATTGAGAGATGTTGTTGAATTGAATATGTTAAGTTATTATAATTATTAACACGCAATACCCCAAATTCGGCAGAGAGTGTTAAACGATAAAGTCTTAATAGGAACAAATTCTCTTTGTATAGGGTTTCAAAGTTCCTTTTGCCTATCTTGCCGTGCGTGGGTTGCAGCAAGAAGACAAAAACAAATGTTAATTTGTCAAATAAAAAATAATTTCCCCCTCAATAAATTTCCATCGACTAAATATTTTTATTTTATCGCGCATGTACGATATCGTTTTAAGGTCATCAATCAACAGTCAATATGAGAGTTCAATTTAAAAGAAGGTCTTTTCTGGAAGCGGAAGGAATGTATCAAATCCGTCAACGTCTAAGGAACATAGTATATATTTCTGATTATTTTATATTAAATGAACGTACTTATATTAACATTATTTATTTAGTAAATAAAACTTTAATTTATATTTCAATGAATGACACCAGTTGTAACGCAGAGGTATAAGTATGAAATTGTAAAACCGACAGTTTGTGGGCTCGATATCCACTCGTGAAAACCAAATATATTTTTATTTCTTCCCTCAAGTAACATGAAGCAAATTGCGGCGTTCTGTATTGCAACTCAATACATGTATTACGTTTTAAGTTGCAGAAGACACTAGAAAGTGGATAACGTATGTGTCTAACATAGTTTCTTCATTGGATTGAAAGTATCTTAATGGGAACAAAATACTTTCAAGTTTCCTCATTTTGCTCCGATTTACTCAATAAGGTACTATAAAATTGTAGCACACGTTATTATTCCGAGAGGATGTTCTTCCACGTAGCCGAAATGCAATAATTGTAACCGACTTTTAAAACATTGCACGTTGTAATTTAAGTAAGCGGAGTACGTCACGCATTGCAAAAAAATTTGGAACAACGTGATAATGCCAATGACGCGGTTGATTCTGTTACGTATTTTAATATTTTTTCAGCTTCAGATCCCGAACATGGCAGGATAGGCAGATGGAACTTAGGTTAGGTTACCTAGTAAGTATTCAGACTCTCCGTTCCGTTGCCCACTTTCCGCTGAATTTAGGGCATTGTGTGTTGAATGACGGAATTCAACTTTGCGCATTTCCTTGTCCAGAACTAATTAATGAAAACAATTTAAATTAAATAATTAATGAAAATATTTTTAATATTAAATATTTCATTTTTTCCAGTGTGGATAGAATCCAAAACCTGTGCTTTTATACGGTTGTGCCGGTGGGCCGTAATTTATTTTAAATACAAAATGAAATAGATACTACAATATAATGTTATAATATTATAACACATTTTTGTGTAATATTGTACATATTCCATTTCATATTTGTCATATTTGCACATTTTATTTTCTTTAAAATCATGGACATGTCTCATTTTTGAAAGTATCTTTTAAAATATAGATAACACTATAGAAATCCAAAAGATAGTATTTTTATCGTTTACAAAGACTGTAAACAACGAAGTACAGATTTTTACGACTTTATAAATTGTAAACAATTAGATATAGATGTATTCCAAGCTAAAATAATTCTACTAAGACATATTACATGACTAAGGAACGCGGTTATATCCGAAATACATTTAACTATTTCAATAAAAGCAAAATTAATTAGATATTTGATCGTAATCGACTTGAGCATGAACCTATAATGAAGTTACCACAGCGTGAGATCCGGACGGGGGTAACGCATAGGGAGGTGAAGTGTAGGGGAAAGGACTGGGGAGGGTGTTGAAGGTCAGTTTCGTGAAAACATCGGGTAACTCGATAAGTGGTCGCAATTAGCGGGCGGCGGATGAAACGGGGATTCCAGTTTCACAATTAAAAGTTACCGCGCGTTTATTATCTAACCGACCAACTTCAATAATAATTCATTCCGGACGAAGCCAGTGAAAAAAGTTTCCATGTTATGAGGAGACGGAGATGAAATTTCGAGTTGAATAACTGCGGCAAGTTTGCGTGTGGCGTGTGGCGCTATCAACGGCTCAGTTTATCACTTACTCTTACAATCCCACGTAATACTTCGTCGGGACGCCCCCTTCTTTCCGCCGGTTACTTTTATTATGGTAATAACTGCTTCTTATGACACTTTACATTGCAGTTTTAGCTCAGATAGAAGATAAAGTGCCGATTAAATGATCTTTGTAATTACAACGACCTTCTCCGATATCAAAATATTCACATAAACTTCTATGTTTATTTTTCTAAGATAATATTCATATTAAAATAATTTTAGAATATCTTATATCTCATTAAAAAGTATCTTCTATCTGAAATTTACTAATATCTCAAAAACGTTTAACCTTTATACAAAATATATAACATACGAGCTGATTGGAGCTTCAGATTGTGTAATTCTTTAAGTAAACGATGAAAGTGGTGTGATTGGATGAATAGTGAACTTAATTAAGGCGTGGAACGGAGACCTCATTGTGTCCTGTCGTGATTTCGCATATAAATGGCGGATTAGCGGTGCGATGGAAGGACGTACGGAACGATGTACCGAAATAACGAAAAATGCAAATACCTATGACCGGATACAGCGAAGTATTTACGACGACCGCTGACAATCTCTCATAAGTGACAATCTGTGACACTTCGTTCCTATAAAGATACTTTTGCCAAGTTCTGAAGGCATGTCTTGTGGCAGAACTCAACGCGTTTTGTCTCGTCACTAGTTCTAGGAAATGAAAATAAACATTTTATTTATGAGACATTTTTTTTTATCATAGCGCATACGTATAGTGTTCGTTCAACACTCCATTCAAAATATAAAAATATTTAGAATAACAAAAGATTGCAATAATTTTTTATCGAATAAAATAAAAAGTCATCTCTCCTTGCCAGCTTTGACTAAAAGTATATGGTATATGCTCTAAAGGCCTTGCGCCTAGAGTAGAGAGCTGTCGAGCCACAGCGGTACAAACGATAGGTTGTAGGTTATAGGAAATTAAATATTTAACAATTTCAATTTTACAATATTTAATGTTTTCATTTCTTTGCTCTGGTGATAAGCCATTCAACACGCAATGTCTCAAATTCGGCGGAAAGTGGGGAATGGAAGTGAAACGGAGTGTATTAACACTTGGTAGTTTTCTCCGTCTACCCTGCCATGTACGGAATACAGTGTGAAGCTGAAAAAAATGTAGTTTGGCGGAACTCAATGTAGTTAACAAATAAAATTTAATCTATTATATTTTTTATGTATATATTGTAGTTTTCCCCTTAAACATTGATATAAAAACAGATTAAAGCTCTGCAGCTATATATTTAAATTAAGTTATTTTTTTTATAAGCTAATTTTATTTAAAATAAATATGATATACTGAGTATAGCCTATCATTTTGTTATAGCGATACAGTAATATTTTTATAGTTTCTATATATGTATATATATATATATATATATATATATATATATATATATATATATATATATATATATATATATATATATATATATATATATATATATATATATATAT
>DWMZ01000402.1:0-23529 GCA_018249855.1 Eueides tales michaeli | reverse complement strand
TCAATGTACTTTAAAAAATATTCAAAGTCCAATTAGTTCCCTGAAATTTAAACTTTGCAGCTACCAGAGCTTTCAGTTTTATCTAAACTTAAATAATAAATAAATATAGATAAATTAATTAATCTAGGGGGTGAAACAGAAGCGGTAACATTATAAAACAATATTCAAGCCCAACAAAAAAAAATGAGCCAATTCTTGAGACCAGTGAAAAGTGCTGAGCGCAGGTGTATACAGACTTGATTGTGACTGTGGCTTATCATATATAGGTCAAACAAAGAGAAGCATTAGTGTAAGGATGAAGAAACACATCTTCGATGTCAAGAATGGGCATATATCAAACTCAGCAGTGTGTGAGCATACAACCAACAAATCGAACCATTACATCAGGTTTGATAAACCCCATATATTCACTGCAAATAATTGATATATCTCTAGAGTGATCCGCGAGACTATTGAAATACAAAAACATTTAAACCTTTAAACCTTTAAAAAAAATAAGTTTCAAACACGCCACACTAGAGGACCATATATAGTAAGCTCATTCTACAAGAGTCCTGGGCAGTACACGAGGCAATAAAGAAAACGTTAGCGGTAGTTTGATATAATAATTATATCAACTGACAGACGAATGCCACCACTTTTTATAGTGTTTCCAGTCACACGACAACCTTAACAATTTTTTAGCAAAAAATCGGCAGTTTTTAAAAAAAATAAATTTAAGATATATTAGGATAGGTGCATTTCTACCTATAGGTCCAAATCACTCAGCGATCAACAAAATAATCTTCACAAGAATTGGTCGAACAACCAATAACCCTCTATACATTAACAAAGTTAACACTTTATTAACTGTAAATCGGATAAATATAATTTTTATAAATATTATACTTATCCGACATTTTTAACGAGCCGCAGTAACGAGGTAGTTGATATACTCGTACTAATTCGCAGATAAGTACAATTTAATCTTTAAGTATAAGTAAATACAATGTTGAAATGTTTAATATAGCCAAAGGCTTTTTTATCTAAGTGTTTGTGCAATACATGTGGCGCGCAATCGAAATTTTATAATATATACTATTGTTTTAAATATTTTTAAATTTAAAACAAAAAATGCATGGAAAATCCGATTGTCAAACATAATTTGAAGTGTTTTTTTGTTTCTGTGACGAATACTACTCATATATTTATTGATGTAATTGATAAAATAAAAATTTTGGTCTATATTTATCTTATCTGCATTTTTCTGCTGGAACATGTTTTTAATATATATAAATGCCGAGGGAACCTCAAGACACTTCATTGTCAATTTTCTGCCTAAATTTGAGACACAATTTTAAGAAAAAAATAGTCAAAAGTCGTCCCACTTCGCTTCGAAGTTTATTTTCAAATTATAAGTAGTGAAAATAAAAATTACAATATACAAAATATTTCTTTGCCTACAGCGTCACTTTGTCCCTAGGTAGTATAGTTTCAAAGCACCGCAATCCAATTCTCTACAAAATCCTCTGAAGAAATACTTAGTCGAAGTATCTTCTTTGCTATGAAAATATAAATTTTTATCTTTTGTATTTCAGTTGCATTTCGATACTTATTTTATTTTTTTTTAGGTTCATATGATATTAGCACCCCAATTCTCACTTCCCATACTTTTGACTCAAAATTCTTTTTCTCCTTCTTAGTTAAAAGATGAATTTCATTATAGTAAATTACCCCCCTTAACAACCCTACTAGAAGCAATCGAACCAATAACTGTTTACAGTCAGACGCTGCCTTAGCTTTTCAAGGGTTTGTCTTGGGTCTCATTTCAAATAATATTTACAATACATACAATAAAATACTTATGTTTAGGTATATTTTATTCAAAATTCGTCCAATTATATAGATTTTCAGCGAGAAATAGTTAACCTTCTCTCGTACGGAAACCCTTTAAGGTTACTTTACAACCTTGCCACTATTAAACCGTGTACTTAGTTCACTTAACTAGTTACCAACTTTGTAATGACGAAACTTTTAATGTATTATACGTACAAGTTGTGTCATTAAAATACTTGTGCTGTGGGAATCTTTGAAAGCGTTTGTCAGCTTGCATATTTAGTTCTAGCTTATAATTAACAAAAATATAAATTAAATAAAATTAAATAAACTGAATGCGTTTGTCAAATATTTGAAGCGTGGGAGAGAATCAAATTTGTCACTATCGTGCATTATATTAAGTAAGCATTTTTTGTTGTCTATAAAAAATAATATATCTTCATTAAATTCTACCGCCACAGTCCAGCGGCCCAATCTTCTTATTAAAAACATTATGATGGTTTATTCGATTTTTACTCAGTAAAATGAGTTGTTTCCAATTTCTTGCTCTGGTATGAAATCAGAGAACAGCGTTGAGTTTCACCATTCCACAAGCAATGTCTATAAACTTTTACAAAAAGTGGAGGATAACTATAATATTTTTTCTTACCATTTACAATAATACGTATTTTATTGAACAAGCAACTGAATGCGTTTGTCAAATATTTGAAGTGTGGGAGAGAATCAAATTTGTCAATACCGTGCATTGTATTAAGTAAACATAACGTTCTATTTACACTTGTCGTATACGTTACGATATAACTGTACCGGTATATATTGCGTAAGGTAGGCTTATACATATATATGTCTACATGACAACAAATGTATTTAATGAAAGTTTATATGAATACACACTTTTCTTAATAATTTTGTATTTTTTACAAATTAATAAATAAAGTTTGCAAGTGATTTTTTTTGAAGTCAAAACATTTCATCGGTAGTCACAGCGGCCTCTGTGTACCACAACTGCATAAAACTTTAGCAATTAAAAATTATCTCCTATATTCAAATTGCTTTCGACTGTTTAACAAATTTACTTACGTGTCCGAGACAGCTCTATCGGTAAAGACACGTCACTGTAGGGATTCATCTAATGAATAAACGTAATAATGTAACCTTCTTGGATAAATGGTCTATCAAATATATTCAGAATACGGCTGATAGTATGAAATGTAAGTACTTAAAAGAGAACGGAGTGTAACTACTTCTAACGCCAGGTACCCAAGTTCCCTCTGCCCTCGTTCTCTCATAGCAGGGCTGCTGTGTTCGGGATACAGGGTGAAGCTTGTAAAAAAAGAATTAAAGCATACATTAGGGCGCCACGACAGGCCTTATGTTAATTTAATTGATATAATTTTAACTTTTGTGAAGCTTTTGTGAACTTTGATCAATTCAAGTTTATTTTGAAATGATGTTTTATAAATAAAGATTTTTTTAAATAAATGTAGTCTGTTTTAAATAATTACTTATATGGTTTTTATTTTACGGATTCATTAAGCTATTTATTTGATATTTATTTGTAGCTTATTTATTATAACCTTTTTGATGTATTTCGTGGTACAGTTGTACCAAAGTGTGACTCGCCAAACGCGCAGATGGTGGGCTTGAAATATTTAATAGTGGTTTGAGTAATACAACATTATTATCTTATATTTTATTCTTAATATAGTATTTACTTGACTTATTTGTATATTTGAGGCCTGTCGTGGCGCAGCGGCACAAGTGTATGACTGTTCAACCGACAGGTTCTGGGTTCGAATCTCAGTCGAGAAAATGAAATATTTCATAATTTCAATTTAAATATTTAAAGTTTCATTTCTTCGCTCTGGTAATAAGGCAAAGCGCGGCGTTGAGTTCCGCCACTCAACACGCTATGCCTCAAATTCGGCGAAAAATGGGGAACGGAAGTAGAACGGAGTGTCTTAACACTAGGTTCCAGGTTTCCCTCTGCCTACCCTGCCTTGCGCGGAGAACAACGTGAAGCTAAAAAAAAATTAGATATTTATACTAATCATTAAATGTATTATGTATGTATATATTATTGTATTTATAAAAATATATAAATATGTTTGTAAAATAATACTAATTTGTATTTATACTTATGTATATGTAGCATATACCATTTTTTACATATTTCTTTCTATTTGTTTTCTTTTATTGCAGTGTTTTAGTCTTTGCCCTACTTTGCACATATTCACTTTCACGAATTGATTGGAAGAAATCTCTTTTAGAGATAAGTCCACCATTTGTAAACATTTTTTCGTGCTGTATTTTCTATTTTTGCTTGTATTAAGTGCAATAAAGAATATATATAAAGTTTTGAAATTCCCTCAGCTTATACTGACATGTGCGGGATACAGCGTGAAGCTACAAAAAAGTAGCAGTGACAGTGTTAATAAAAAAAGAAAATAATTGAAATTAGTAAATAAAATAATATAAATTAAGCAAGGAAAGCTGCGGCTGTGGGTCCCTAGTACATAATAAGAACAAACATATACCTTATAAGGTAATATGGAAAATCGCTATATGCTTCGTCAGCCTCCAACCTTCTTATTAGTTTAATTATTAACTTGAGTAAACTAAATAGTGTGAAATTGAAGTCGCCTCAAAGCCTTTGTGGTGAGGGAACAGTAAAGGGCAAGTTCAAATTATACCAAGAGTAACTCTACGATACTTAATATATCTTAAAGTGTAAGTTTTAGAATTGTTAATACTGAATTGAATTTGTGTAATTTTCACAAATGACTTAGAAGCCTACACAACGTTTGTGCTTTTTAAAAGGGACGAATCAGATAAAATAAAAGATGGCCATCAAGGGATTTGTTTCAACCTTATAATATTTTGAACACAAAAAAAAAATATACCAAAAAATATATATATTTGACAAAAGTTTATTCCTATGGAACGTCCCTCTCTTTCAGTATCTCATTAAGAAATTATTATTGTTGATTTTATAGACTCAAAAAACTGAAACAAATTATAAAACTAAAAACCCAATGAGAGTGAGTCAGCATCGATGATATATCGATGACAATGGGCGATAAAACACGGGTCATTGAATAAAAATACAATGAAATCGTAACATTTTAATGTTTGAGATCCTTCCAAGCAATGTGGGACACAAATTGAGTAGTTCTTTTCCCAAATATTGCAACATTTTTAATGTTGCTTTTATCATTTTTCATTTTTATTTTTATTTTTACCATATTATTGCATTGGCAACGTCCGACATTGAATTTTTTACTCAACACGCTCAATTGCGCGGAAAGGTTGAAACGGAGTGGGATGCCATCACACTAAGTTTCCGAATTTCCTCTGTCTACTTACCATTTGCGGACTACACTGTAAAGCTAAGAAGAATATTCCTTTCTACTTAATAATAAAAAAAATATTTTTAAGCCACCCCAGCAATAACAATCCTTATTAAACAATATATTCTGGTCATTAAAAAATTTTCCCCGTAATAACTTTCTATTTACATGAACTCAAAATATAGGTCGAGTGCACAAGAGTTCTTGTTGTAGTACCCACATAAACTATTTGAACAACGGAAATTCAAGAGCTTGTTGTAATGCGAACAAAAACGAAATTTTATGAAGACTATTATTGTTCTCTTTTTATGAAAATGAGATAAAAATTGCGGTTCAGGAGGATACCTGTGGATAACTATAGATGTTGATAAACAGATTCAGGTTTTTTCCTATATGACAGTATTATTAGACAGAAGAAAATTAGAATTTTCAATATTGCAATATCTTGAAAATTCTGCGTAAAGTGAAGATCGTTAAGTAATAAAACTAAATGTCGCGCTTCATCTACTAAAGCTTATGTGATTGGGGATTGAAACAACTATCGTGGCGTTTTAACCTGACCCTATTAGGCGGAGCCACGACGGCCTCAGTCACCTAGTAAATTTATATGTCCAAAACTTCTTGACAAGGTTATGGAGTGTAATGAAACACAAAAAAAGAATATTTCAAAATTCCTACGGGAGCCGACGCGAGATAATCCCTTATACGCAAATTACGAGTAAGCTGCAGGCTACGGACTAACTACAAGTTACCTATAATAATATTTATTTAAAACATAAATATTTTTTATAAAAATACACAACTATAATATGCACTTGCATATAAAAAAATATCTGATCCATTCAACTTATATTTACAAGTCACCTTTGACTCGACGGCCGTCATAGAAGTGTCGAGTTATTTCTGCAGCTGTTACATAAAACTAAGAGTTCGTAACAGAAAAGTTTTATTTTAAGTTATAACGCTATTTTTTTTCGATCCGGCAATTTTTTACGGACACTTCTTACTTTTGGAAATCTCTATATAAATTTTACCGTGACAAGGCAGTGACGAAACTACTGGGGTTGGTCATTTGGCCTGTGGTGAGATTACTTCTAAGAAAAAAAATCTTAAAACAGGGAAAACGAGAGCCTGAAACCTGTCTTGGTGCAGGGTCACTGTAAGCGTGGGAGCAACGGCCTGTATGTCTACTCGAGGAAATTAAACATTTAATATTTTCATTTCTTCGCTCTAGAGACAATGCAAGGCATGGCTTTAACTTCTACCAATACACAATTCCTCTAATTCACCGGAAAGTGGTGAACGGAACGGAGTGTCGTAGCACTACGTTCTCATGTTGCCTTTGCCTACCCATGAGTGAATATCTTTTAAATGTGATAAAAAAGCTCTATTCTTATTTTATAATTTGTAAACATCGATATATCTTAATTGTCTTCACAAATTTATCTTTCTTATTTTTTCCTAAAGTTTGTTTTATTTAAATTTTAAGAATAAAACTAGAAGCTTTTTATTCGTGTACTCCTATAGAAGTTGATATAATAATAAATTTTGTTCAGTTCCGATGACAATGCATTTTTATCTTAAGCATGACCTGATTTTATTTCTAGGTATAGCTCCAGACAAGGATTCTCCTTAACGGTCAACCGTACAGTATCCGACCAACAACGTACAGCAGATATTACTCAAAGTAAAAAACTGAAACTTGGCATGTAAATTCCTTGAGTATTATAGAAAAACATTAAAAAAAGGTTTCCCCAAATGATGAAGAAGATATTTTAAAAAGATAATTTACGTTTTAAAGTAGTCTATGAAAAAAAAGAGTCTCTTTGTATTAAATCAACTAACGATTGTTCTGAAATTAAGCAATGTAGTCAAAATAAATTATAAATCGCAATAGAATATAAAAGAGACAGGTCAAAAAGAGAACGAATGAAACAATATATTCTTAGATAGTGTTTAATATAAAAAAAAACTTATTTAAAAATACAAATACGCACTTTCTCTAACTGCTAGGTAGAAGGAGCTTAATTAGGATAGGATATTTCTTTTTCCACTTTCTTCAATTTTCTAGACATATCATGTTTGATGAAACTTAACTTCGCTATATTTTTCGTAATCAGAGTGAAAAAATAAAAATAACAAGTTTTCTGCAATAAAAAAAAATTAAACTCACAACCGTCGGCTTACGGTCAGAGTACGCGTATTAATATATCATTATATATTGCAACTTGAGACCTTAGAAATTCTAAGCATTGTAAGATAATTAGACAACAAGGTGGTCGGTTGAGTGAAAGAAGGCATTGAAGGAAAATTTCTCCATATGTTACCATATAAATGTTTTGAAGGCAGAAATTCTTACTTTAAAATGTAAATATACATACATACGTACAATTAATTAAGTTATATCGTCATAACTCTAAATTTTGCAAAATCCTATATAGTTTGCCCAGTATTATGTATTGATTAATATTTTTAAATAATTATTTATTTTTGAGTAATTTAGTGACTTTGAATACAATAAAAGACAGACCATTTATATTGATTGGTCATAATTTCATTGTACAAAAATAAACCAGGATAGGTAGTATTTAAATGTTTTACCTATAAGTAGTCAGATGACGACGCAAAGCGCAGCGTTGGGTTTCACCACTCAATAAAAAATATATTATTATTAAAGTTAAAGAATCTTATCTGTTACTAAAATTCAATAAATTGTCTAAGTAAAACAATGCTTTATCAGGCTTTTTAGATCAATTTATATTTTGTAATCATATTTAAATTTTAAGCTGTATTTAAATACGATGATATAATTCTTACTAACGTAGAAACTCTAAGCGTAGAAATTAATTCTATTTCCAAAAAGAATTAATTTCTTCTCTTCTCTCTTCTACTACTTTATCTTTCTAAAATATGTAGTCCAACCCTAAGTAGGTAATCCAAATCTCCGTCTGGCTATCTAATTTATCACTGATTTCAAATTCTAGGACACCGTAAAAGTATTATAGCTAATAGGTTATTTTATTGACAAATAAAAAAGTATTTTTTTAAGCTTTATTATTTAAATAGCTTTTATCTACTTCGCCAAGATTTTGAAATGGGAAAAAATAAAAGTTTGTATGTCATATTGAAGCTCGTCGTGGCGCAGGGGCACAAGCGTGTGACTGTTAGCGTGAGATAGGTTGTGAGTTCCATCGCCATTCGATGTGATGAAAAATTTTCAAATGAAATAATCATTTTTTTCATTTCTTTGTTCTGGTCACAAGGCAAAGAACGGCGTTGCACAACACGCAATGCCTCAATTTCGGCGGAAAGTGGGAAGCGGAACAGAGTGTCTTGACACTAGGTTCCCTAGTTCCTCGTGCCTTTACCCTGCCATGTACGGGATACAACGTGAAGCTGAGTGAGTGAGTGTATATCACATAAAATATTTAGAGTATTTGAGATCCATCCAACACCAAAAGAATTAATTTTTAATTCAAATCAGTATTTCTTGAGATTAGTGCGTTCAACCAACCAATTTCCTGAGCTTTATATTATTAGTATAGAAGTTTAGGCGAAACATTTTAGAAATTGTTATGGTTGAAATTTATTTAAACCATAACCGTAATAGTCTACCATTTCAACACGCTTGAAAAAATTAAAAACACTCAACTTTAACTGCTTAAGTTATATAATAGTATTGTACATTATTTATTATTTAACTTTTAATTAGCTTTTCCCTCATAAAGCTGTATTCAAAGACAGTGAACCCAGAATATATTGTATTTCTTCCTATAAAAGAGCAAAGAACTTATAACAGTTGTGCAGTCATTTAGTGTTCCACTGTACCATAGTGTCACAAAACTTCATCAAGAACAACTTTTGTATTTGACATAGTAGTTTCATTAATCATCTTATATATTTTTGTGGACAAGCTATATAGTAGTTTGCACAACTTAGAGTTATGACGATATGACTGAAATAAATTCTATATACTCGTATGTAAGTATAATTACATTGATAGCATGTTAACGTAAGTAAGAATTTCTTTAAATTGTAGATATGTGTATATTAGTTTGGCGCAATGCCAGATGCCTTCAAAACATCTATATGGTAACATATGGAAACCTTTTCCTTTCACTCAGCCGACTTAGTTACAATAAATAACTATATATTAATACGCGTTGTGGTTTCAATTACGATTGCAGAGAATGATTGATTTGAATTTTCTCGCCCTGGTATTTTTAAACACTCCTACTATATCCTTGAAGTGCCCCTGTGATTTTATTCAGCAATACTACAGTTTGTAGATTATATTGATGAGTTTTAAATTACATATAATTAGAGATATATTTTATAATTAGAGATATATTTTTTTTTTGACGATCAAAAAACGAAGCTTGTAACTTCTTATTTTGAATAAAAATATTTGAATTTGAATTTGAATTTGACTTATGTTACTGATTTATTGAAACCTTAGTGTATGTTAAATACCTAATATATAAATTGATAAACTACTTCAAGCAATTGTCGTTATTTTTTAAACTATCCTTCGCCTTGGTTAGAAGGTAAAGCGCGCCATTAGGATTATAGCCTAAACTAATTAAGTTTTTCCTGCAATGAGGGGAAAATCCTTCATTTTTTAATATATGTTTTTTATATTAAACACACTAAGAACATTTTATAACACCCGTGTCCATTTTGAGTGGTATCTCTTTTTTAATTTATTTTAATAACATTCTTTTTGTGTACATAATTCACGTCATTAAAGTTCTGAAGAGTAGTTGGCTGATTTGATACAAGCTTGTATAGACTTTACTGCAAAACGTAATTTACCATTTTAAACATTGTTGTAAGAATTTTAGGATTTTTTTTCTTAATGGTTTTGTTTGATGTTCAAGGAGTTTATTTTATTTGACATTCAAGGAAAAAAAAAATATGCCAAGTTTCAGTTTTCTACGCTGATTAATTTCGGCTGCACGCTGTCTGTCGAATACTCAGCTAGTAATGGGTTGAGTTTGTTTTATGATAGGAACTTTTAGGAAAAAATCTTTATGCAAATTTTAATCTACTCTTCCTGATGAAAGATGAACTTTTATAAAAAATAAATTTAAAGCAAGTACAACTTTTGTACGATAAAAGGATAAAATTTCATTTACAAAATTTAAATAAAACTTTGCTAGGTAAAAGGTTATAAATATAAAAAAATAATAAAGACAATTAAGAGTTATCGATGTTTATAAATTAAAAACTAATAATAGATAGGCAGAGTAAAAATTATAATAAACCTCCCTATTTTTTACGTTCCGCACCTTTATGAGATATTCTATTCAAAAAGAGATTTTTATTTAGCTTAGAGATTTATTTAAATAGTCAATTAACGCCGGTACGGTCAAGCATAGTGTAGGTACATATCATTTTTTTTTTCTTAACAAATCGTCTCCTCCAACGTTATTTGCGTAGATTTTAAAATCTAAGTTTGATAATCTCGATTCTTTTTTTATTTCTTTTTTCACCTGCACATAGTAGAGAAGGCATAGGCAATCGGGAACCTAATGTTTTTAAAAAATTTTGTCTCAAGGCTTACCTCAAGCCCCTTAATCTCACCACAAGTCAAATTACCAAACCCAGTAGCTTCGTCACTGTGTTGTCAATCAAACGGTAACTGCAGAATTTTATATATAGAGATTTTCAAAACAAGTTAAACAACATAAAACAAATGTCAATGAGGCAATGAAAAAAACGGCGCAGTAAATCATAAATAAAACTTTTTAGTTCCAAACTCTAAGAGTTATATAACAGCTACAGAAATAACTTTACATATTTCCATGACGGCTGTCGAGTCAAAGGTGACTTGTAAATATAGGTTGTATAAATCAGGTGAATTTTTATATACAAATAAATGTATATAATATAAACATTTATATTTAAAATATATATTATTATAAGTAAATTGTAGTAGTCCGTAGTATGCAACTTAGTTGCTCAGCCTAATAGCGTCAGGTTATAAACGTCACGATTGTTGTTTCAATTACCAATCGGGAGAATGATTACATTCACATTATTTGATTCTTCTGCTTTAGTAGATGAAGCGCGACATTTAGTATCATTATAAGATTCGAAGTATCTTGAAGATTCTGCACAAAGTGGGGAATGGAGTGTCTTAATACTAATTTTATTACTACTGCCATATGGAAAAAAATCGTGAAACTGCTTATCAACGGGTGTCCTCCTCAAACCGCAATTTTTATCTCATTTAAAAAAAAATACAAAAAAAGAACAATAATAGTCCTCATAAAATTTCATTTTTGTTTGCGTTACAACGAACTCTTCAATTTCCGCTGTTCAAGTAGTTTATGTGGGCACTACAACAAGAACTCTTTTGCACTCGACCTATATTTTGAGTTCATGCAAATAGAGAATTGTTACGGAGAACATTTTTTAGTGACCAGAATATATTTCTTTATAATTTGATTGTTATTGCCTAAAAATATTTTTATAATTAAGAATAAAAAATATTTTATTAGCTTTACTTTGTAGTCCTTATATAGGTAGGGTAGATAGAGGGAATTTGCGAACCTAGTGTGAAAGCACTCCGTTGCTTTCCAAGCTTTCAGCGCATATTGATGCATTACGAGTGGTGAAATTCAACGCCACACTTTGCCTGAGCAAAGCAATGACAATACAATTATATGGTATTAAGCCGGTCTGATGATTGAGACCGGATTTGAATATTAAAATATTCAGATCTATTAGTTAGCCAAGTTGGGCTCATATAACAATTGAAACACTTGGCTTAGAAAAACCTGTTTTAGAAATATTTTAAACTAGCTGTTACCCGCGACTTCGTCCGCGTTCACTATTTTGGTCACAGTCACTTACACATAAAAGATAGATATATACTGTTGCGGACTTTTATTTAGAACTATTTAAGATAATTAATCCTACAGTAATTATCTTTGTGTAACTCCAACGATTAAAAAAGTTCTTTTTAAATCGATTTTCCCATCTTCGAGTAATCTGAGCAACATACGTATTAAGAACCTCCTCCTTTTTTGGAAGTCGGTTAATAAAATGAGATGATAGTCAGATACAAATCTCCCAATTGCGTTATTATACCAAAAAACCGCATCTGTGCCTTTCAAATTTGAGGTTTGTCCTCGATTTCTCCAGGACTCCATCATCAGATTCTGATCTCCTTACCATGAACAAAAAAAGAATTTTGAAAATTGGTCCACCCATCTTCGAGTAATCTGAGAACATACATAAAAGAACCTCCTTTTTTATGTCGGCTAAAAATCCCTATAAATTTTAACTTATTATGTTATTCTGATATCGAAGCTATATCACTGCAAAGTTTCAAGAAAATTCGTTCAGTAGTTTTTACGTGAAAGAGTAACAAACATACACACATCCGTACAAACTTTCGCATTTATAATATTAGTAAGATTATATATTCATAAATATACCATAATAACTTGAAAAATGAAAATAAGAATGATAAAAACAACATCGAAAATGTTGCAATATTTCGAAAAAACAACTCAAATTGTGTCCCACATTGCTTGGAAGGGTATTAAACATTAAAATGTTACGTTTTCATTGTATTTTTATTCAATGACCCGTTTTATCGCCTATTATATCATTGATGCTGACTTTTGAATTTTTAAATTATTGTTACTACTCATTCTTTGATTATTTTCTACAGCATATACTGTGGTAGTCTGAGAGATTCTATTTTTAATAAATCCGTTGTCCACTTTCGGCTCAAATTTTAATATAAGGAAAACACTTTTACTAAAGTGTATATGGATAAAAATAAATTCCAGTATTATTAATTTTAAAACTTACACTTTATAAAACGTTATAGATAAACTAAGTGTCGTAGAGTTCCTCTTGGTCTAATTTCGCCTTGCCCTTTCACTGTTCTCTTGCCACAAAAGCTTTGAGGTGACTTCAATTTCACACTATTTAGTTTACTTAAATTGCAAATTAAACTAATAAGAAGGTTACAGGCTAACGAAGCATATATTTTCCTAATAAGGTAAATAATTGCTTCTATTATATACTAGAGACCTGCCCGCAGCTTCACGCGCTTGATCTACGCAAGTTTATTGACTAATGTCAAATACTTTCTTGTACTGTAATACTATCACTTTTGGGACAACATCAAAACATTTAAAAACTAAAATTTCAGCGAAATTAAAAAACAATCTCTACTAATTTTGTCAAACTAAATATTTTAAAATGAGGTAACGTAAGCCGTTTTGAAAATTAACGCGTACAAACGCACAGACAAACAGATAAACGGAGACAAACAGATAAATGGAGAAAAAAATTAATAGTCATTGGTTATTATCAATATTTTCCATGTCACGCACATCCATTAAGAAACTTTATGAACATGTACGTTGTAAACGGGGCTTTGCAAAATTGTATCGTATTTCACAATTGTATTCCGATGTATATAATATGAAGTTAAAATTACAAAAAAATAAAATATTTTAGCACTTTTCAACATAGAAAAGAAACATGGTTTTTTAAAAAACTTACAACATTAAAAAAAATACAAAAATTCAAATAAATTCAAATATAGCTGCGTTCAATTTTGTATCCGTTTTCTAAGAATAAAAAAAAATAGTTAATTTAAACAAGAAAAAATTGAGAAATATGATAAAAAAAGAATTCTACGTTATCACGCCAGGTTCTCTACATTTCCTGAAAAAATACCCAGCTAAATACTAACATACACAACGCATAAAAAAGTCAAACGTAGCGGGATTTGAACCCGCGCTTTTTGAAAATCGTCCAAGTTACACTTACATTGTTTATACATTTTTTAAAATGATTTTTCTTTTCTACGTGTGGATTAATACAAATTAAAAATGAAAATAGAGCTCTGTTCTCATCTTAATTATGTAAACAAAAACTTAAAAATCAATAAATATTATGTAAGTAACAGTCTGAGGTCTGTGGTAGCGCAGGAGCACAAGACTGACTCTAAACACGATAAGTTGCGGGTTGGATCCCTTCTCGAGGAAATTAAATAATTAATATTTTTAATTTAAATATTTAATATTCTCATTTGTTCGGTCTGGTAAGAAGGCTAAGCGAGGCGTTCCGCCACTCAACACGCAATGCCTCAAAATCGGCGGGAAGTAGAGAACGCGTTGGAGTGTCTTAACACTAGGCTACCGAGTTCCCTCTACCTACCCTGCCATGTGCAGGAAACGGCGTGAAGCTAAGTAAAATAAGTAACATTCTACACAAGAAGTATAATATAAAACTTATGTCACATCAACTGCCAATCCAAATATAAAGACAGTTTGAAAAGACAGTAAAGTCTCTATAGAAGCAACTCATATTTTCATTTCAACGTTTTATAGGTCGTCAGTTATGAATTTTCAACTTCGTACTTCGGTGTTTTTTATGGTTTACGTGACTAGATTTTTTCGCAATAGTGGAAACATTTGTTTAGTATTTGTATGAATTACGACTTAAAAAAGTTTCGTTCGTTCGTTCGTTCGTTCGTTTGTTAAGACACTCCGCTCTACACTTTTTGGATTTGAGCAATTTGTGAGTATATGAACGCTTTATTTTATTTTATCAGAACAGAAAAAAAATATCTCCATTCATCAAGGCAGCCACTGAAAGTTTCGTGTTTTGTATGAAATTAATTACAATTGTGAGTTTATACTAGGTTTTGACTACGCGGCGGATAAAGCCATCAATTGATGCGAAGCCAGACAGCCTACAGCCAGACATTGTCCTACATCATCACAATGACGTATTAATGTAATTATTTTTTATAACTAGAATACACTTTTGTAACGTAGGTATAGAATGGAATGTATTTTATCATATATTACTTATACGACCTATCCAATAAACATGAACCATACTTAACAAATAATCTTTACCAAAAAATATCCAAATACTAGTAAAGTCAGATTATGTCTTTAATACATCTCATAATAGCTTTAAATTTTATATACTGATAGGCGATTTACTCAGCGTTAAACCAACTGTCTCATTAGCCTGTCACACCGACACGCAATTAACGTTCCGGGGATAATTAGCACATCTGTGAAAGAAGGGGCTTATGAAAAATGTTCAGTTTGACGTGATTTTACTTTGAAAGTAATTTTATTTTTTATTCTTTCTTGGTTGTTACCAAAGTTTAAAAGATAATATTTTTTCAGCTGCACTCTGTATCCCGCACATGGTAGGGTAGACAGAGGGAACTTGGGAACCTAGTGTTAAGACACTCCATTCCATTTTCATTCTCCACTTTCCGCCGAATTTGAGGCATTGCGTGTTGACTGGCGGAACTCAATACCGCTTTGTTCCTTGTTACCGGAGCGAAAAAATGAAAACACTAAATATTTAGATTGAAAATATTAAATATTTCATTTCTTCGAGTGGGGATCGAAGCCACAACCTGTCGGTTACAGTTACATGCTTGTGCCTCTGTGCCACGATAGGCTTCAAAAAGGATACTATGTTTTTTTTATTCACATGAATTGCATTCATTCAGTTTTATTAATGTTTTAAATTTAAGAAATAAGACATCATAATTGCTAATATATTCTTTGCACTTAATACATTTCAGAAAAAGTAATTCGTATAATTTTATAGATATTATATGATCAAGTGAATAATTTAATTTACTTAGATTAAGAAAATAATAATAATTAACAAATGTACCTTGTGAACTAAGGTTGTACCCACATCCATCATGTGGTAAAAAAATATGTGGCACTGTTCAAATATACGCAAAAAAATAATAAAAAAAATATTATTTAATATATGTACTACTTTAGATTTTTTACTCATTTATCTCTTAATTATTTAAACAAATGTTTCTTATTTCTTGTTTTCTTATATATGTAAGTATTGGTTAAAAATTTACTTAACACATTTTTCACTGGCAGTGAAAAAAGACTTTAAATTGTGATTTCCAATATGTTACAATTAAAACATAAAATTATTTAAAGGCCGAATGTGCTCGAATAACTCAGTACAATTCATTCATGCGAGAAATTCCTCAACCAAAAATTTACCAACATTTTTCGTGGCCATATACTATTAAATATAATAAATTGTAATAAAGTAAATAAAAATAATTTAGTTTTTTCCGCTTCACGCATACCAGGTTAGGCAGAAGGAACTTGTGGACCTAGTGATAAGTTCTTAACTAATTAAGAGATATTATGACTTAAAGACTTTAATTATACCTATTTTTATCTTGATCATCTTTATAAAATCAACTAAACAGTGCAGTAACCTAATAATATCTCTCCCCAAAAACTTGAAATGCTGAACTTGAAACTTCAGTGTTTTACGCCAGGTAATTTTGTCTTTCCTCATGCATTGTCTGTAAATCATCTAGTAATTCTTCTTACTCTGTAACATAACAGAACGGTTGTATAAAAATAGATTAAAATAAGTGTGGTGAAAGGCTGAAGCACATCCCTACCCCCGTACTCACTCCTACTTTGCGGAGGAGGCCCGATCATGCTCATTTTCTAATTAGTGGAACGAAGCTATCGTCATTGAGATATCCAAAACCAACAAATTCATATTCTAGTATTTTCGTAACAAGCGTCATTTATTGAACATAAAGAATTTTACAGTTCATTAACTAACCAGAGCAAGAAACTCAAGAAATCAAGGAATCTCCCCTCTAGCTACAGGCTTATGAGATTGCTAAGCGGTATAGGTAAATTGTATGAAAAATCATAGTAATCAGAATCTGTAAGGTCGTAGAAGCCAAGTCTTTGCACATTAACGAGCAATTTGTCGACAGAATCGACGTCCAGTATAGTTGAGAACCACGATATTCTTTCCAGCAGCTACGTAGTGCTTGCAATTTTTCAAAGACTCTTCTTTCACCCCTCAGTCTATCACTACGATATAGGGTTATAGTTAAAATATATTTTATAATACAAAAAAAAAATTGATGGAATTTAAACAAAAGCAAAACATTGAATCAATTTTGAATTGAATAATAAAACGAACCGGAAGACCATTTTTATTTTCAAAGGAACTAAATAAAACTTTTCGTTTACACTACGACTAATGACCAAAATGCAGAAGTTTTATAGTTATTTTAACGTTTCACAAAAAAAATAATGCACCATGCAATTTAGTAAAAATAACCTCACGTGTGATGTCCGCTTGAGGTATTATTTGTTCATACTTAAGACTAAGAGTTATTCTCAAAATTAGTCTTTTGACCGTTCGGCATTGAGTTCCGCTACCCAATACGCAATGCCTCAAATAAGGCGGAAAGTGGGGAACGGAACGGAACGGAGTGTCTTTTTTTTATGTAAAAGACACGGCAAACGAGCGTACGGGTCACCTGATGGTAAGTAAACACCGCCGCCTAAGGCTCCATGTAATACCAGAAGAGTTACAGGAGCGTTGCCGGTCTTTAAGGTAGATGGGCACCAGGGCCCAGCATTACCCAATGTGACACGCAGTGGCTGAAGCAGTTGTTTCGGCGTTAAGTAGTGACTTAACGCCGGTTTTAAATGCCGGGGGTGGTAATAATCCGGTCGAGTCTGCCCATGCGTGTTGACAGCATGTCTCCCCCACACGTACTTTAGTCGCCTCTTACGACACCACCAGTACCTGGATGATCCTATTCTAAGCCGGAATCACACGATGAAAGTCCTAACATTAGGTTTTCAAGTTCCAATATTAAGATCGTTACAAATTTAAGACATTGCATGTGGAGTAGCAGAACTCAAAGCCGCGCTTATAACGAGTAAGAAGATATGAAAACATTAAATAATTAATTTGAAAATATAATATATTTAATTTCCTCAAATAGGATCGAACCCACTAACTGTCAAGTTTACAGTCACACGCTTGTGGCCCTGCTCCACTACAGACACTCAATATTCATGAGTCACGAATAAGTCGTAACGTCATATTGTAAACGGATTCACGACTATAAAGACGTTGCGCTTTTGTATCAAGTTTTATTTAATTGAATTTTATTTAAAACGAATGGTGTCTAATTCCCGAAGGGAAAAGTATTAGAATTGTTTAAAAACCTTTTCTATTTATCAAAGCTACCAAAGATGGATACAAGGCATCTTTAAAATAATGAATACTTTTATTATATAATAGTATTCAATTCAATATTAATTTAAAAAATACTTAGATAATTTTTCAAAAAATATTTGCCACAGTCCTTAACTTTATAAGGTTAATATTAAATTAAAAATAATGTAGGAATTTAACGCTCTATCCCTCATATAGAAAGACAGAGGAAGTGTTTAAATAGGTTTGGAGTGTCTTAGAACCCTAGTGTTAAAATTTTAGTGGCGGTACTCAACGCTGCGATTTACATTGTTATCAGTGCAAGAGATGTAGCATACAAACTCCACTTTATAGTTTATAGTCACACTTAAAACCTATAATATATCAGTAGAATATTATTATTTTTTATCTTCACGTTTTTTTCTGTATATAGTAAAGTAGGAAGAGAAAGCGAAGTTAAAAGGCCGTAACTCAACCTCGCACCCCCAAATGGTAATCGAACTCAATTATATCATAAAAAGATACAAGTTAATTAAAAAAATATTTTATACGTATAAAACTTTAAACAACATTTTAACTCAATTTTATCGGTTTTTTATAGTTAAAAATGTCAATTAGCAATTATAATCGAACTTGAGAGTCATTATCATCAGCTTTGCTGGAATAATAAATTCTGTATTATTTAAACATTTAAAAATATTATTATATAACGTTAATCTGAAGTGAATTGGACTATTTCATTTTACTGACTATTCAATGCTCAGATAAGAAAAAATATATACAGATGTTGATGCGAATAGATTACAATATATATTTTAGGTAGGTACATCTTCACGTCTTTTTATTTTATATATATAATATTACAGGAATAATCATATACTATATTTAAATTCCAACTTATATAAAAAATACGTACCCCATATATGGTTCTTTTTTAAACATAATCTCTTGAGAAATTAATTAATTTGTCTTCAATATTAGTTAAGAGAAACATAAAGAAATATCGTATAACCACTATGTGTAGTAAATTGTAAGGAGTTGAAATATATTTATTTATATAATATAACAAAAAATATCTATTTTTTATTTTATTTTAAATAAACCAAATAACTTATTTCACCTTTATAACGTCATAGCCAGAGACCCTATCTACTATCACTATAAGTCTTGTCTTGACTTCCTTAATTCAAGACATAGCGTGGTTAGTGCCGGTACTTAAAGCAGCGATTTGCCTTATCAATCCACACCAGGCATATAAAAATAAGGCATTTCTTGACTGTCGAAGTGATTATCGAATGAATTAAGTTCATAATCAACGTGTTTTTATAGACGGATGCTATCCAATAGTGTCACGATGCCCTTAAACTATTATACTCAGCTTCAAACTGTATCCTTCACTTGCCTCCTAGGCAGAGGGATCTCAGGAAATTAGTGTTAAGACATTCCATTCCGTTCTCCACTTTCTGCTGAATTTGAGGCATAGGGTGTTGAGTGGCGGAACTCAATTTCGCACTTTGCTTAGTGACCAGAGCGAAGAAATGGAAGCATTAAATCTTTAATTTGAAAATATTAAATATTTGATATCCTAGAGTGGGAATTGAACTCACCAACTGTCTTACAGTTAAACGCTAATGCCCCTGTGTCACGACATGCCTCAAAATAACAAGTATTATACTTCTAATAAAAGTTTAGAGACAGCAAACTATAAATGCATTTTTTTATTTCTTACACTAAAACTTTTAAAACGATAATTATAGATTCTTATGTTGGTATAACTACTTTGACTTTCCCACTCAACACGCAATGGCTCAAATTCAACGGAAAGTGGATAACGGAACGAAGTATCTTGACATTAGGTTCCCAAGTTCACTTTGCCTACCCTGCCATATGCGGGACACAGCAAGAATTTGAAAAAAAAATACCTTTTGGCCTTTCATTTTTAACACGCTTTATTTAGATTGAATTGTTACTATAGTCTCAATTCAAAAATAAAAAATTTAACACACTGTTAACTATTGTATAAACATTAAATTAGGCAGCTATATTAACTTAGGTGACAAAGCAATAATATAATTTTACCGAACTGGTCTGATGATGGAGTAGTATAACTCTTCAGTTTATATTAACAAACACATTTTGTAGCGGGCTTGACACTAGTTTGGCTTTAGATATGTTTTCTTTCTATATAGGTAATAAATATATTTTTCATATTGGAAAAATACTAAGACAAATTTCCTCATAATATAATATAAATATTCTAATTTCATTAATATTTATTATTGTAACATTTATAGAAGAATGCAATAAAATAAATCCATCGTATATCAACAATGCACATTCATGTTTGTTACTATTATATTCCGCATTCATTGTTTATAGATGGACATTGTCTGTGGGGCATGCGGTATTATAATTAAAATATTATATAAATGAGGGAACAGCATTAATTATGATATATATTTATACGTATGAGATTTTCGTTTTATCACTATCATATTGCGTAATTTATGATGATACACTTATGAATATATATTAAGTTTAAGAAATTAGAAATGATATAGTAATATGACAAGAAAGCATAATCTAATAATAGTGCTATATTACGATAGACGACGGGACCTTGGGAACATAAGACGTTCTGTTCCCATTACGACACTTCCGCTCGTAATTTTTTGCCACATTGTGGTAGGATATTGAAATATTTAATATTTTTTTTACTTCAAGTTGGGAAAGTACCCACAACCTGCCACCTTTAAATTCGCACGCCTTGTGCCCTTGCACTACGACAGGCCTCAATATTGAATGTGAGATACAACGTATATAATGTACAACGTATTAATGTTATAAAGAACGCCGAGTGACGTTGAAAAGCTTTTTTCCTGGTTTGATCTATTTTCCACTCGCTTTGATTCTACTTAGAAGGGAAAATATAAAAGCATTTATTTTTATATACTGTAATATAAGTCAACCACATATTACAAGGTTATCACACAAGGTATCTGCACTATTTTAGTTTCTTATAATTTCATCGTAAATGTACCTATAGAACAGATACCGAAACAAAATTATACAAATAATTGTTTAGCTACTGGTTATATTAATTATATTGTTACTAATAACTATTTATTATTGAAAATTTTATACTAGCGAGAAATTTATTTACTCAAGTGGGAATCAAACCCACAACCTGCCGCGTTTACAGTCACACACATAAGTATAAGGGTATATTTCATATTTTCTATTTTTAGATCATTTAAGACCTGTGTCACGACAGGCCTTAAATTGATCGGCATAGTTATTTGATAATGAATGAGGTTGCTAACTAGTTTTCAAGCAACTAGTTAAAAACTACTTATAAAATAATTGTAATTTTCATAAATGGGACCATGGCGGAGAATCAGCATTTGTGGATTGGGTGCGGACCCAATTCAGAAGAATTTTAGCAGGTTTTACTTGTTTTTCTTTTGTTTTCACGTTCTAATTATACAAAGCGCTGTGTTGAGTTTCACCTCTTATCCTGCAATATGTAGACATCAAGTAAAGTATAGAATTGTATCTAACCAATAGATTTTTCATGTCTGTAGGAAAAATGTGAAGCTAGAAATATTTCGATTAATGTACATAAGCACCTTACATTGCAGTCGTAAACTCCTTTAGAAATAGTGTTTAGTAACATTAAAAGTTAAATAAATGTCAGAATTTAAATTCACTTACATAAATTTACAGTTATGACAAAATAAGGTTTACTATTTCTCATTTTACGTTCTGCATAAGTTTATGGGTAGTAAAAGGCAATTTATAAGAGCTATTTTTATCTTGACATACATATATACTACATCATCACAGATAAAATATATATTATCATTGATTTTCGCGATTTTTACACATTTTAAATGAAAAAAATTTAATCGGATTAATCACATATATTGATATTAGTACATTTTTAGAAATCCTACGTTTCGAACACCTTACGGTAGATCGAGGTCACGGGTAGACTATATTTTAAATTGCTGAGCAAATTGGCCGCAAAAATAATTTTTAATATAAATATTTCCCGCATCAAAATTGAAACAAAATAAACAGACATAACACAAGCTTAAGAATATAATAATTAAACAAAATAAACAGACAATACAAGCTTAAAAGACAAAAATTTTAAATCCATATCCACCTTGCCTTTATTTCTAAATGGGCCACAATAGTATTTTTTGAACTTACATAAATTTAAGATATAACACTCTTATACATTATTCCTATATTTTCATACGTTCTGTAACTCGCATGTTTCGCTAACATTCCGCTCCACGTTCTGAAATAACAAGATGCTTTATTTATGTCGGTACACGGACATTTTTCTTCAAACTGGATTTTGTAAAATCATGTAAGACATAAAAATAAGAAATAATATTAAACTATTCTTGATTATATATTTTTAAACCTAATATTAAGATATTTATGTTTAAATTATCTATTAGAAGCCTTTTTGAAGTATAATAAAACAAAATAAAAACTATACTAGAATTATCATCATCGCAAAAAATTGTCACTGTTTCTGGAGGCGTACTAAAGAAAGAAGCAAGGAAAGTTTTTAAGTTTTTGGATATTCTAAAACTAATAGTTGTTAAAAATATATATGACAATTTATATCCTTCGGCGTAAATCCATATCATTAGGTCAATAAATGACGTTAAATCATAGGTAATAACTAAATAGTATAAAAAAGGCCTCATAAAAATATATATATTGGAAGAATTTAATAAAGTTCAAATTACACATACATATGTACATAGAAATGAAATAAGATCCAAATGCATTAAAAGGCGTAACATAACGCCTCATTTTGTCTATCAAAAACTGAATTGTTCCCGAAAAGGAGTTGAATGTATAACTATTGCATTCGTGAGACACGTCCCAAATGCACAGCGATGGTACGTTGTCAGTGAATATAGAAAAGCATATCAATTTTTAACGTTGAGCATAAACGTGGTTTGCCGAGATCTTCCATTATTTCTGACGATACACAAGTAGTAGTTATTCTAGCGTCTTTACCTTTGTATATACACAAATATTTGATAAGTTGACTGTGTAATATACTAATTTTAGTCATTTTTATTTCACTTCAAACTTCTTTTATCAGTTTAAACTTACGGTCTTACATAGGATAACATTTTAAAAGAAACGAATAACGTAATGTAATATAACTATATTCGATATGTATAATTATCCAATACAAGAAAAATGTTTCATACTTTCCAACAGTTCCTTATTTTACAACAAAATGTATAAATTACACATTATTCAGCCATTAGCAAATCAACTGAAATCGCACGAG
>DWMZ01000401.1:0-23535 GCA_018249855.1 Eueides tales michaeli | reverse complement strand
ATATATATATATATATATATATATATATATATATATATATATATATATATATATATATATATATATATATATATATATATATATATATATATATATATATATATATATATATATATATAGCTTTAGGTATGTGAGCAATAATATAACCGGAACTCGGACCCCCAAATATGGGAAATGTCTAATATAAATTACAAAATTTATTTATTATATATAATTAGTTATTTGCGTTGTTATAAGTATCTATTACAAAGATATATACATAATTCTAAGGTAATTTTACAATTTAAAAAATTGTATTCTTAACACATTTAAAATGATATTTCACACTTAGGAAAAATGATACTGTTTAGAAAATGTATATTTTTTTTAGCATAACGGATTTCTGAACTGTCGCGTCTCGGTAACCGTCCAATCGCTCTGACCCACTAAACCATGTGTTCTCGCCGAAATTTCGGCATTCGCAGGTTCAAGTCTCGCTACGTTAAAGCTCTTATGTTTTCTAAAAAGTATATATAAATGTAATTTAATCCATTTGTAAGCATTATTTTAAAATATCGTTATTTACCTAAGTATGTATAAAATGTGTATTCCTCGTGTTCAGTAACGCTTACGGATTTCTTTAATACAAAATACAATAATCTAGTCAATAAAATTTTACTATCAAAATAGAAATAGTATTTTATTTAAATATATTCTACCATTTTATTTATGAATATATATATATATATATATATATATATATATATATATATATATATATATATATATATATATATATATATATATATATATATATATATATATATATATATATATATATATATATATATATATATATATATATATATATATATATATATATATATATATATATATATGTATATCTTTTATATTAAAAACAAACAATGGTGTGAGTGTTTTCAGGATTCCCACACATGTATTCATATTTCTTATTGTAATATGCCAGTTTCATTTAATGTTAATTCTGTTATACAATGTATTTATTTACATAAAATATATATGGCGAATTTATTCTAAACAAATCGCCACAAGCGTGTGACTGTGAACGCGACTGGTTGTGGCTTGTACACACGTACATGAGGAATAGTGTCCTAACACTAAATTCCCTCAGCCCACTTTAGATAAAGGGTGAAGTTAAACGAAAGAAAAAATATATATTTTTAACTTCAATCATTACAATTCTAATCAGTAGTTTTGCTTTCGTGTAAACAAGGAAGTGCCAGAAAATAATGTGGCAGCAATACCTGAAGATGCCAATGAAAGAGAAGTATTAATTTGTCGTCTCAATTCAGCTAGAATGGCCCTTGTCAAATTGGTTTTTCCAGTGCCTTCTGGAGCATTTAAGAAAAACAGCTTGCCTTCCATAATTAAGACACTTTGGACCACTTTACTAAATGCTTGCCTTTGTTCTGTTGTAAATGGGGATGCGCTCTCATTAACTATAGCAGTCAACTCGTTAAGAAAGTAGTTTATTTCAGCTATTGGTGCTTGTGTGACTGGTTTCTGCTAAGGGAACCGGTAGACCGTAGTCAGTAAGATTATTGAAAATACAATATCCTGTATAAAACAAAGGCAACTCTTAATTACTCTTTCATCTGTCAGACTGATATTGCCTTCCGCATTATAACGAATAACTGGGACCGTCACTGATGCAGTATTCCTCAAGACTGTGGTCCCAGTGGATATTGCCACCAAGTAGCCTCTTTCCCCGCAAGTTGCTTGAAACGAAAGATGTTGCTCCCTGTTGTTCTTGATCAGGTGTGAAAGTATTTGAAATCCAATATAGCGCATGTAGTAGTGTAGAAGATACAAACAGACAGACAGACATAAAATTTAAAAATTGTAGATTCATGTTCTTTAGTCGTTTTATGCCCCCTATCCATTTTTTTCATAAATAGATTCAATGTACAGACACAACTTTTTTACTGTTTTATGATAATATAGATAAAGACGTACAGTCTATTTAATAGATACCAAAAGACCTTATTTGACTCTAAAGGTTTAGAAAAGTTTACATTCTTTTAATAGTCACATTATTAGTGACATTATTTAGAGATTTAGTTGCTACCCACATATATGTTAACATACGACTCAAAGTAATTTTTAGATTTTTAATCATTTAGTTACTTTAGTATTAGAAATATTGTAACAAATATATATATATATATATATATATATATATATATATATATATATATATATATATATATATATATATTGTATAGTATTTTGGCAGTTTTGCTCTCAAGAGTTAATATATGCAGACCTGGAACATTACTGATACGCAAAAAGCGACAAAGTTGTTCATAGATAAAGCAACCAGTCCTTAAGTCGATACCAGTGGCTTTAAGCGTCCCACAGGGAATTGAGAACGTTTAAATGGAAACGGAAAATTGTTGGGTAGAAGTGATTTGCGTGGTAAAAACGCCCATTAGCCTGTCATCTCGACGAATGTCCCGCGTTCGCAACATTCTATCAACGACCCCTTAATGAGACATGGTAGACTCATCCGATACTATAGTATGGCATCTATACTATAGTATGCCTCATCCGGCAGCAATTTTGCTTTATCACAATTTCGTGTAACAGAATATATTGGTGTGTCTGTTCTGTCCAAATCGTTTGGGACTTTGAACATTGTGTGTGCCGTCGGTCCGCCAGAAAGTAATGTGGCAGCAATACCTGAAGATGCAAGAGCTTTCTTTCTTTTGTCATCTCAATTCAGCTAGAATTGGCCTTGTCAGATAGATTTTTCCAGTGCCTCCTGGAGCAACTAAGTTAAACAGCTCTTCTTGATTACTTCTTCTTCTTGCTTGCCTTCCATAATTAAGGCGCTTTAAACCACCTGAAAAATATTTTTCTCTGTTCCGTTATAAATTTGGACATGCTCTCATCAACTATAGTAGTCAACTCGTTAAGACGATGCTAAGGGAACAGGTAGACCGTAGTCAGTATGAAAATTGCCTACAATCGCAAATACAATTTTCTGTATAGACCAAGGGGACTATTAAGTGCTCCATTATCTGTAGTACTGATATTGCCTATCGCATTACGCCTAGAAGTATGTAAAAATCTTCTGATAATTTTTTTTGTACTTTTCCCACAGTCTTAAAGGATTTGAGATGACACAAAATTCTAATATTATAGCAAATAACTGCCAACTACTGGGACTGTCACTGACGCCAAGATTCTTCAAGACTGTGGTCTCGGTGGCTATCGTCTTCGAGCCACCGTAAAGCCGAGCCGAGCCAAGTAGCCAAACTTGCAGGGTTGCTTGAAATGAAAAGTGATCTATATCATTAAAAGATTTTAAAAAGGAAAAAGAGTTTGATCCTCGAACAACATAAACTCGCGCAAATAGTAACATTTCCCACTATTAGGATGCTTTGTGTATCCTCTGCTAAGAGCTGCTCTGGCCACTCTATTTTTTTTCTAACACCGTTTTATGTTCACTTTCAACTAATATTTCATATGCAACTGATAGATTTTGACGCCTCCGAGTCAAAAGTTATACTAATTACGAATCTTGATACGCATGAAAATGATCACAATCGTCAGTGGAGTTTATTTTGTATTAACCAAATTCAAGTACCAAATCCAAATTAAATTAACCAAATCCAAGTACCAAATCCAAGTACCAAGTAACCAAATCAAAAGTTGATCAGAACATTTAATGGTTTCCATGGCGCAGGCTTAACTTCCGCTACGTTAAAAAAAATACATGTAACTTTTTTTAAAACGTATGTATATAAATTTCAATTTTTGTTTTCCGAACAAAGATTATTCTTTCCCAAATATGAAATATCACTTTAAATATGTTAAAAAGATTTTACACGTTTTCTAATAAGTATTTATAATTTCTAAATGTTAAATATTGTTAATCAAATATAGTATATAATATTTTCCTTGAGTGCTTCGTCCAAATTTTTATAGGTTTTTAAATTTAGTATTTTTCTTTCCTAAGTGTGGAATAACACTTTAAAAATAGTAAAACAATCAAATATACATGTTGAAATATCTTAAATTGTAAAATTAATTTAAAACGATGTACAGATCTATATAATAGCTGTTATAATTACATGCTGAAGTAGCAAATTATATATAAATGATAAAAAATTGGGATTGAACGGAAAAAAAACATTTATATATCGTACTTTATATTTAATTAGCTATAATTAATACATATTTTCAGGGGTTTCCCATATTTGGAGATACATTACTTAGATCCCCTGATTTCTGGCCATTTTTATGGTTCAGTGTTTTTGTTTAGAGAGATCAAAGGAAAATGTTTTATAATTAAAAATACTTTTAAAATAAGAATCAAGCCCAGATTATATTATTGCTCTCAATACCTAAAGCTTGTCTTTCTGAATATATACACATATATTGTCATTTGCACACAAAATTCTTATGTTTTTTAACGTAATTATGTAGAGAGTTAAAGTTATTGTTTCTTTTCACTTACCAACTAAAATATCTTACAAATCAAATTTCTTTGTCAATCAATAAAAAAGAGATCAAGTGATAAAAAACTGAATGATGAAATTAACAGATCCAAATAAAATAATTGAGGAGTAAAAGATTCCCTTCCATAGAGTCAACTTGCTACGTAATTGTAGAGAACGCATTTGTAGAAGCGATGGCAGCGCGAACTCGTGAACAAGACCGCTCACTGCGCCCATGTACCTGGAAAAATCATATTGCGCACATGGCAGGGTAGGCAGAGGGAACTTTTGAACCTAGTGTTAAGACACTCCATTGCGTTGGCAACTTTCCGTCTAATTTGAGGCATTGCGTGTTAAGTGGCGGGACTCAACGTGTTTTGCCTTGTTACCCGAACGAAGAAATTAAATAATTAAATATTTAAACTGGAAATATTAAATATTTCATTTTCTTGAGTGGGGATCGAACCCACAACCTGCCGCGTTTAAAGTCACTTGTGCCTCTGCGCCACGCAAGCCTCTTCATGTTAATGTCAATCCATGTTGATGATTATATGATTACTTATATATTATATTTATTAGCTTTTACTCCAGTTTGAATATTAAAATGGTTACATACAACATTTATTTATGTTTTTTAGCTTCCTTGTCGGGAATTTTTTAGAAATTTCCGCTTGTATTTCCGCTTTTAATTTTGGCAAGAGAGAATGCAGTTTATTAATTATTTCTAACGTTTATAAAGTGTTAATCCATACTTTGGAAAGAAAAGTACTTATTAAGTATATAATATTTTCCTTGAGTGCTAACCAATTTTATTGTTTTTATTGTTTAGATTAGGCAAGATAAAGCGCGGGATTTAATTCTGTTACTTATACACAAAGTCTAAATGTATTAAGCTAGAAAATGTTATAAACTAACAACTTATAAGCGGCTTCATACGCTTAAACACTTTTATATCACAACCAAATTATACAAAATCCTACTATAAATTGTAACCTATATGTTATTCTGATGCACAAGCTTCACTGCTGTAAAGTTCCATCAAAATTCGTTCAGTAGCTTTTATGTGAAAGAGGAACAATTATCTATCATCACAAATTATCACAATTATTAGTAAGAAAGACATAATAAAATATTCATTTTGAAGGCAACATTACCTAATTATGGTGCCTACATCTGGGTACAGGCAGGCCATCGCCACGCACAGCGCCACCACGGCGGCCGACAGCAGCAGCTGCGCGGGGCGCGAGGCGGCGCGCGGCTCCAGCGCCGCCGCCTCCATGCGCAACAGGAACGCCAGCATTGGGTACACCGTCACTACCTGATAACGACAAGCTTGTTATATCACGGCGTTGAGTTCCGCCGCTCATAGTAGGGGAGGCCAAAATGGGATTTGCAATCCTGCCAATCAAGAGTTACGTACAAGGTCCATTGCAACACCGGACATTCTTGAGAATTATTTAGAATTAGGTATATTTTTCTCCAATAATTAAAAAATATGTTGTTTATAAATAAAATATATTGTTAAATATTTCTATGTTTTCTAGTTACAGATACGCGATAAGGATGCAATCGAGCCAAAGGAAGCAGATGATTCTATCAATGAAGGTGAAAATAAAAAAGTATATATATTTTATGTAACCTACAAGTTGTGAATTCGATCCCCACTCTTTCTACTTATGAAAACATATACTTTATTATTTGCATGCAATTTGCGTGAGAATTCATCAATTAATTTAGTTCAATGGTTAAAAATATATTGTCTGATTATGTGAATCCCTCCAGACAATCGTTAGATTATAAGACCGTGCCGTCTTCTTTCTAGGGCATAAATATGAACCATATATTTCTTAATCGCTATGAATATTTTAAAATGTTTTTTTTTGCACATTCTTATATAAATGTTCGTGACTTTGTGTTACATCCTAATCGTCAGATATAAGACCTTTTCTCAGGTTCACTTATCACTTTAGAAAATCTGACCTGCTCGATAAAATTATTTTATTCATTATCAACCCTTACGTAAGACCACCCCTATAATAGAAGCATTCAGATGAACATATGTATATTTTTAAAAATACGTAGAGCACAGATCATATCAATATCTCACGCGAGTATGTCCATGCGACTGATTTTTGCTGCTGATGAAAGATATGATTTTTTTTTCTTTTTATGACGATCGATTAAATTCCAATTTAGCATCGTGGGCTCCCTTACTAACACGCAATCTCAAAAATTTTCTTGTCAGTATCCATCGTCAAGTACGGTAAATTTATGTAAATTAAATATGTTATGTAATGTTTTGTCACTTGCCGGTTCCCTCTGCCTACCGTGCTATATACAAAATACATCGTGGTACTAAAAGCCATCTCATACCTGAAATAGCAGTAGTATTCTCGCGATAGCTGTCATCACGTCGTGCATTTCAAAGTTATTTAGGATGTTCTGAAATAGAAAAATAACAACAAGCTAATTAAATGTTTTAGAAGTATATTCTGTTGACGCGATAACGTCTTATAAGTCGATGAAGGCTGGCTGCAAGCACGGAAAAATAATATTTAATGTCACGTTCCATCTCTCGCCCGCGTGCAAACGAGAACCCGGAACAAGCGGCAGTGAGGTACAATCGACCTCAGTGTGTGCAGTAATTATTTAAATACAGAATATTTCATTTCATGAGTGCATATAAATGTTAATTAAGCGAGAAAAAAGTTATAGTAATTTTTAATTAACTTTTTTTTATTTCATAAAATAAAGATACTTCAGTAATAATAATTACAGACAACCAGTTTTTTAATTACTATTCTCCATATAATATCTGATGCTTATGAGTTTACCTTCCGTTCGGAAATAAAAATAATTCCTTAAAAAATTATAATTATTCGTTTGTAGCTATTTCAAATATAAGCATTACAGTTAATTTAAGATAAAATAACAAAAAAATAAAGTACAATAATACATACATCTTCAATGCAGGACTTGGCAAGCGGGAAGCATATATAGAAGACAGCCCCCACCAGCGCGTATGTTATTGTCACTAACATATATGCTATTGTCAAATCTCTGCCCTGGAAAATAGAAAACGACTTCTATTATTGTCTTATACTTAATTTATAATAATTAATTTAATAAGAGGCCTGTCGTGACGCAGACGACGAGGACGCGACGCGGTTATGGGTTCGATCCCCAATCGAGGAAATGAACATTCACATTCACATAATATTTATAATAGTTACATTATTCTCCTGTTTCGCATTATTGCTCATAATGGTAATGATAATGTTGTGAATGTAGAAGGACAGCGCCAGCATGCCGCTCAGCACGGCCGCGCTGGCCCCGCCGCTGCCCGCCAGCGACTGCGGGATGTTGATGCCCCACGTCCAGCCCTTCACTATCACGAAGATTAACAGGTAGAATACTGATAGGGTACCTGAAATTTAAGATAAATGTTTTGAATATCTATGTTATACTAGGCGACAAAGGCGCGGCTTCGCCCGCTTAAAATACGAAAATATGTTAAATTTTTACGAAAATTGTGGTCTTTGTGCTATTCTGCTATGTTAATGTAAAGTTTCATTTAAATCTGTGAAAGTGAATGTTCATTTTCAAAAACTTTCACATTTTTTATTAATATAAAACTGCCATGAATCATCGACCCAAGTAACAGTTGGGTCGATGATTCATGGCCGCCCCAAAACTATAATAGATTTTCTGAACTTTAGCGCATTGCTCTCGGTGCACCCATAGAGTGAAACAATATAAGTGAAAAATAAAATCTGAAAAAAAAATCACGCAAACATCTATTTATACTTATATCAGCCACAACACGTTTATAGTACTGAATTAAATTTTAAGTTTACTTACTGTAGTAAATGAACGATATACCGACCGATACAACAACCATTACCGATCGATCGTAAACGCAAAGATTATGGGCACAATAGTGGTTTTATTATCAGGTGCGAAATAAAAAAGCGGCGTCGAGTTCCGCCACTCAATACGCAATGTCTGAAGAATTTGGTGGAGACCGGTCAAGATAAATCTTTAATGGCATCACACTATCTTGACACTAGGTTCCCAGGTTACCTCTGCCTATGCTGCTACAAAGTTAAGTTAAAAAAATCAACTTACCTAAAGAATTCAGCTTAGTAAAGAAACTGATCTTCTTGAATGTCAAGAGTGGGAAGATAATGATGGCCACGTACATGGGCACGGTGAGGCGCAGGCTCCAGTACGGGGACGGGTCTACAATAGGATGAGAGGCTCCGGTGAAGAGATCATTTTTGGGGCACAGCAGGCTTGAGTTGTAGACTGTTGTGTTTGTTGTGGGGACGTCTTTGGACAATTATATAACTATCAATTTTTATTTGTGTTTTTAAAAAGCTGCTTTGAGGGTTAAGTGAGAGAGTAAAGGTCCTATTTAAAATTTTATGCTAATACGTAATAAGATTTTTTTTTATTATAGCTTCACGCTGCATGGGTAGGCAGAGGGAACCCGGGAACCTAGTGTTAAGTCACTCCGTTCCACTTTCGTTCCCCACTTTCCGCCGAATTTGAGGCATTGCGTGTTGAGTGGCGGAATTCCACGCCGCGCTTTGCCTTATTACCAGAGCGAAGCAATGAAATATTAAATATGTAAATTAAAAATATTAAATATTTCATTTCATCGACTAGGGATCGAATCCAGAACCTGTCGGTTGAACAGTCACACGCTTGTGTCGCTGCGCCACGACAGGCCTCAATGTAATAAGTATTTTGTCAAAACAGTCTTGATTCTTTGAATATACATAATATATAATGTAGATAGAGATAGCAATTTTATTTAAAATTGGCAAGAAAAACTATTGACTGTGTCTGTGCGTGTGTGTGTTACATTATTACATATATTAAAAGCCTTTAAGCTTTTAATATATGTAATAATGTAACAAAGATGAGAAGTTTGTTTGATCGCATGTGTTATATTAAAAACGACTAGATTAAATTGACAAATCATTTGAAATTGAATTGAATTAATGAATCGTTGAGGCCCGTCGTGGCGTAGGGGCGTACAATCGTGTGACGGTAAACGATTTTTGATTCAATCACCACTCGAAGAAGTGAAATATATAGTATTTTCATTTATTCGCTCTGGTAACAAGACAAAGCGCAGCGTTGAAGTCCGCCACTCAACACAGCCTCAAAGTCGGGAACCGACCGAAATGTCGTAACCCTAGGTTCCCCAATTGCCATGTGCGGGAAAAATAGGCCAAAATAAAAAATGTATTCGATACTCCATTTATCAATGAAAACTACAAGTAATATCTCGTTAATATTTTCCATAAGGTCCTCATTTGAATATTCGTAAATAATAATAATTAAATAATAATAATTAATAAAATAAATAATATTTCATACAACCGTTTAGCTAAAGTTCAAAGACAACTCACCCATGAAATAGTTAACAGTATAGTACAGGAAGTTGGTGATAAGCAGCCAGTAGACGACGTTGGCGCCCACCAGCACGAGCAGGCTGCAGGCGTGCGCGGCGGCGGCGGCGCCGGGGCCCAGGAGCGTGCGGCACAATGCTGGTATTTCGCAGGTCGAACTGCCTTTAAAAAGCCAACTTACTTATTTAGCTTTTACGCTATATCCCTAGCGGGATAGGCAGAGAGAAGGAAGCGCTAAGCGGTACGGTCTCGGTATATCTCTTTCACCTCGTCTACTGTCATCTACCTTTTCATACATGCCCTCCGATAAATCCTATGCTTTTTATATGACCTTCGCTACGAATCTTGAATTAAGACACTCCATTCCGTTATCCACTTTTCAGAAATAAAAAATAAAAATATTAAATATTTCATTTGTTCGAGTGGGGATCGAATCCACAATTTGTCTTCACTGACACATTATTGGACCCCTGCGCCACAACACGCCTCAAGTTAATTTTGGACAAGCCAACAGTATGATAATGTCCACCAACCATGACGAGCATTGACCCTCAACAGTATATACGCGGTGTACAGGCACAGCGCGGCCATGAAGGCCAGGAGAAAGAGCGCTGTAGGCAACCCTGCACGTTCCACACCCCACGCCATCGTCAGGAGAGAGGAGCCCATGATTGTGTTCCAGATTGAGAATCTATAAAGCAATTTTAGGCCTTTGAATGACAAAATATAAATAAATATTATAACTTTCTTTTTTTTACAATGACATTATATGTAGTAGTTTATTTAAGAAATAATATCCTTGCAAACATAATTAAATTATTAGGTAATTAACTCGGCCAAAATGTAAAGGATAGTAGTCATTTAAGAGATTAGCGCGTATAAACGCACAAACAATCAGATAGTCAGAAAGTCACTATTTTGGGCCTTGTTACATTAATAAACGTCACCTTTAACATGTTTTGTATATATCCTCCATGTACAGACAGTGATCAGTCACAGATTTACTAAAAGTATAGATATATTCTCTTTGTTAATAAAAATATTTGTTGTAATACTAACATAGTAACGAGAGAGCTTTGTTTACTCTTATCCGGTTGGTTGTTGAGTTCTTTTTGCATCGTCCGCTTGTAAGTTGCTATGATGTCGCTGCCGGACAGCTCGGCCGGGCCCTGTCAACATGTTTATATGTACACCTCTAATTAATGACCGTCAATGTATGTACCCAGATTTAAATAACATATAATCACTGTTAATATTGCCTGAAATAAGAAATTTCCCGTGTATCTATTACTTCAACTTTAAAAAAAACTTACTTCGTTTGTACTAATTTCAATTACTTTCTTGTTTTAATAAAATTATCACTTTTAAGACAATATTTATACTTCGAAAACAAAAATTTCAGCTAAATAAAAGAAATTGTAATTTTGTCGAACTAAATATTATAAATTGACTTTTTTATTCATTAAGTAAAACAAACACTTAATATTGTAGGAAGCTTGCCAAAATACAATAGGAAAATATCTGATTAGCATTTTCTGAGATTACGCGTACAAGCGTACAAACAACCACTCAAAAGACAAACAGACAAAAGACGAAAATTTTACAAAATCATTATTTTGGTGTCTATTACATTAGTAAACGTCCCCTATAAGATGATATTTAATATATCTTCCACGTACAGACAGTGATGTGTTACAGATTTATTATAAGTATAGATTAACATATTGTATATTACCAAGGTATCTGAACTGGTGCTGATTGACTTATACGTGTTGGTCAGGTTTGGGGCCATCAGCAAAGGATAGGTTTCTTTCTCAATGCTGCCATAACTCGTGCCCCTCGCTCTAGTGCTGTTCCATAAAAAAATATAAAGTATCAATTGAAGTTACCACTCTGGATTTGACAACTGCTAAGATATTATAAATAAAGTATAATATAGATATAAAGATAATATAATATCTATAGTCTGATATTTTTACACTTTGCTATTGTTTAAAGTCACTTTGGAACCGTCCTGACGTTTGCATACAAGTTTTGATTCAAGCTATACAAAGTATAGATAGCTAAGATAAAACTATATATATGCAACGCCTGGTTATGCTGTAAAGACCATCCCAGGTCAACAGCAGTTGAGACACTGAAAAAAAGCTATATATAGCTATACAGTGCTGTTAATCATCTGAATTATAAAATAATTGTTTGAGATTCACGTTCATAGCACCTGGGTGTCCAGTGTGACATTGTATATTGAGTAGTGGAACTCAACAACGCGCTTGGGGCGAAGAAGTTTTCTGAATGAGGATCGATCCCACAACATTTTGCCTTTACAGTAGCACATCCTTGCGCCTAGACAGGCCCTTTGTTAAACATAACAAATAAAATTATGGAAAATGTATTACTGGTACAGGTGATGTCCCTTGGCCTCTCCGTACTCGCATTCTGAACAGTCTGAACAAGCGCTGTCGAACACTCTGCAAAAGAAAAGTGAAATTATATTCGTTGGCCAGTTATAGCGCAGGGATACAAGCGTGTGACTGACTGTAAACGCGACAGGTTGTGGGTTCGATCCCCACTCGAAGAAGTGAAATATTTAATACATATTTGCAAATGAAATATTCAATATTTTCATTTCTTCACTCTGGTCACAAGGCAAACCGCGGCGTTTAGTACCGCCACTCAACACCAATGCCTCAAATTCGGCGAAAAGTGGGGGAAGGAAGGAAGATATGTATACAATACTTCCCAGATTCCTCGTCAAATGTAAAATTATGCAATTTGCCTTGAAGTGAGAAATTGTAGTGTGAATTAATTAAAAACCAAAAAAAAATGTATACGCCTACAAAGTTACGTTTTTTTAAATTTTATAACTTTTGCTTTCTGTTGAGCTACACTCCAAAGTTGACCTATAATCCAAAAAATGGTACGGAACTTTCGGTGGGTGAATATGACTTGTACTTGATCGTTTTTTTAATATTGAATTCTACGCTTTATCCCCAGCGACGTATGCAGATATCGAAACGGTAAATGCTACGTTCTCTGTATTCCTCAACGCCTCTTCCTTTATCATCAATCTTTTCATACATGCTCTCGAGGGCTTCTCATTCTGTTGATGCGACTTTCTCTATCTCATAGGGATATTATTGCCTCTCTAATTACATACCGTTGCTGCATATATATATATATATATATATATATATATATATATATATATATATATATATATATATATATATATATATATATATATATATATATATATATATATATATATATCAAATCACTTAAGCACGTTTGTATTCTCTTTGTGACGTCCTCGCTAATATCTGGCATTATATACTCTTCATCAGATCGCGGATTTGATCAACGAACTACGCATATCCTACGAAAAGATCGCAGCTTTTCTTCTTTCTTTGTGTCTTCCATGTTTGAAGTTTTGCCGTGACATCAGAACTTGAAAAGGTTGCTTTTATTTGAATTATGCGATACGAGAAATATCTGTATTTTCCATATCTTTTAATTTGAGTAATTTTGGGTATCCCCGAGTTATCTCTATCTACGTAGTACATAATAAAATTGAACACTTTGGAAATCACACAAAAGTTGTATCAAAATTTATATGATTAAAAATAACACTTGTATAATCAAACATTTAAAAAGTCATAGAAATAATTATAACGGATAGCGCGAAGTGATCTTGTGCTCATCTTGCACGCTCAGAACGCCATAATTTAAGAAAAAGATATTTTGAGCTATTTCACCTCAAATTAATGTAAACAAACAAACAAAATTTTAAATATTAAGAAACTTTAGACCGAAAACCCACTACCTCTTCTTGGCTTATCTTGTTACTCATAAGCTGTTAATACTTAATACTACGTTCATATAATCAAGAAATACAGATAAAAACCATCGTGAAAACGCAACAAAGACTTCGACTAAAAAACCACACTCCAATTGGTTTATTTATTCAGGAGGTAAGGTGCCACAGACAGAAATGTCAAATTTATAACACCTTTCTTTTAACGTCGGGGCTTAAAAAGAATTGAATAAAAATTTTAAAAACAAAAAGTTATTTTAAATACAATTTTCTCTCATATTTAAAGCAAACTCAACTATTAACTCTTGAAACATTCAAATGATAAAAAAAATACTCACCCATAACTTTCAGGGGATTTAACGAAGCTGGCTGTTGATTCGTTCTCACTATTTTTCGTAGAATCTCTTTTAACCCGCATTATGATAATTTTAAATAATTATACATTTATTAATATTGTAATACAAACTATACGTAAAATAATAAATATAAAAAAAAAACAGTATAACGGAGTACTTGGTTCCAGACCGAGAGATTATATGAACTCAGAGGCAGGCCATACATAAAATAATGCGAGACTCGAGAGTAATAATGGGTAGGATTGATAAAAATACAAATGAGACACATTTGTTTACATAAGATTTACGATAACGCATATTACTAATCGATTTTCAACAGATAAATCTATTGACTTAACAATTTTAATCACCTTCTCTTATGAATCCAAAGTCCCAATTTGTTTTTTTTTATTTACTAAGCTACCAACATCTGAAACAGACTTACTGCTACCACCTTCATCGTTCATTTAATTTTTTGAAAACAAAAAATAATCGGCCATACCTCAACTAATTCAATTCAAAAAAAATCTCGAAGCAATTTTTCAGATGAAGTTTATGTTAACTAGATATGTTTATTTTCATTGATAAATATGAATATATTGTATAACTTATTTCAATAAATTTTAAATTTATAAGCCAAACCAAAAAATAATGAAAAGTACGTATATCTTCTATCATATTCCTACACCAAATCTTGATTGGTATAGAAAGAAAACTGCGCATACGTATGAGATTTTTTTAAATTTAAGATAAGACCAAATGATTTACTCCAAGGGGCTTTACTCTCTAAGCTTTAGTTCATGTCCAGGACTGTAATAGGTAAAAACTATGACATGATATATGACGGGCTTGACACTATGACTCTGCGTTCCCTCGCTGTCCTTTACTGCATTTATGAATTGGAGTGTTCTGGAGAACTGTTTGATTTGGTTGGTTGGTCAGATCATATATCATCCTCACCATCTGGATACGCAGACCTCTACTACTATGCGGTTTCGTAGGAAATTCCTTCTGCGCGCTACATATCTGTGAAATGATCTACCTGCGGCAGTGTTTCCAGGTCGATACGATATGGATACCTTCAAAAAGCTCTTCTTTCTCCGTACTTAAAAGGCCGGCAAGAAACCTGCAGCTTTTCTAATGTCACACGGGGCTTGGGGTACTTTAGGTTAACGGGTGGTAATCATTTACCATCAGGTGAACTGTACGTTTGTTTGCCTTATCTCTTCCACTACTTGCTTGGATGCTTAAATATACATGTAATAACATGCAAATTGATGTCTAGGATAGGCATGATCTTATATATCTCTACACACCATATGGAGCAAAAAATGCCTCATTAAAGAATGAAGGTCATAATGTGAGCGATTTGAAAAGGATCTGCTTATCATCAGTTTCAGTACAGTTTAGTTCACACGACCAATTTACATACCTACACATAGCGGGGTAGGCAGAGAGAACTTGAGAAAGCGTTAGTGTTAAAGCGATTTAGCGTTCCGTTCCCCACTTTCCGCCGTATCGGCAGTCACACGCTTGTGTCACCGGCCTTCAAAGGACAGGACAGGAGGGTTCTTGATCTAGCTTTAAGAGTTTTGGAAGATATATAATGTCATGACCTTACGTGCTGTGGCGTAACTACAGGGTGGCAAGTCGGCACTATGCCACGGGCCCCTAGTCTGTAGGAGCCCTCGGTCAGAGGAGAATCCCAACTCCCAACATTTATTATTTATCATATAACTTTAGTAAAAAAAAGTTTTCTCTTTGAGTTAGTTTTGTTACCTTTAATTGCTTAAACAAGTTAAAAAATATTTTTACTATTTTTAAAGTGTTATTCCATACTTAGGAAAGAAAAATACTAAATTTAAAAACGTATAAAAATTGGAACGAAGCAGGACCAACTAAGCCATTCGTTCAACGAATGGCTTAGTTGGTCAGAGGACTCGGACGGATCCCAAGAGGTGCGGGTTCAATTCCTGCTTCGTTCCAATTTTTATACGGTTTAAATTTAGTAAGTTAAAAAATACAAAATTTTGAAAACGTATAAGAAGTTTGAAGCTTTGCCGTGACATTAGAACTTGAAAAGGTTGCTTTTATTTGAATTATGCGATACAAGAAATATCTGTATTTTCCATATCTTTTATTTTGAGTAATTTTGGGTATCCCCGAGTTATCTCTATCTACTTAGTACATAATAAAATTGAACACTTTGGAAATCACACAAAAGTTGTATCAAAATTTATATGATTAAAAATAACACTTGTATAATCAAACATTTAAAAAGTCATAGAAATAATTATAATGGATAGCGTGAAGTGATCTTGTGCTCAACTGGCACGCTCAGAACGCCATAATTTAAGAAAAAGATATTTTGAGCTATTTCACCTCAAATTATTGTAAACAAACAAACAAAATTTTAAGTATTAAGAAACTTTAGACCGAAAACCCACTACCTCTTCTTGGCTTGTCTTATTACTTATAAGCTGTTAATACTTAATACTATGTTCATATAATCAAGAAATACAGATAACCCACCGCGAAAACGCAACAAAGACTTCGACTTAAAAACCACACTCCAATTGGTTTATTTATTCAGGAGGTAAGGTGCCACAGACAGAAATGTCAAACTTATAACACCTTTCTTTTAACGTTGGGGCTTAAAAAGGATTTAATAAAAATTATAAAAACGAAAAGTTATTATCAATACAATTTTCTCTCATATTTAAAGCAAACTCAACTATTAACTCTTGACACATTCAAATCATAAAAAAAATACTCACCCATAACTTTTAGCGGATTTAACGGAGCTGGCTGTTGATTCGTTCTCACTATTTTTCGTAGAATCTCTTTTAACCCGCATTATGATAATTTTAAATAATTATACATTTATTAATATTCGTAATACAAACTATACGTAAAATAATAAATATAAAAAAAAACAGTATAACGGAGTACTTGGTTCCAGACCGAGAGATTATGTGAACTCAGAGGCAGGCCATACATAAAATAATGCGAGACTCGAGAGTAATAATGAGTAGAATTGATAAAAATACAAATGAGACACATTTGTTTACATAAGATTTACGATAAGGCATATTACTAATCGATTTTCGATAGATAAATCTATTGACTTAACAATTTTAATCACCTTCTCTTATGAATCCAAAATCCCAATTTGTTTTTTTTATTTACTAAGCTACCAACATCTGAAACAGACTTACTGCTACCACCTTCGTCGTTCATTTAATTTTTTGAAAACAAAAAAAAATCGGCCATACCTCAACTAATTCAATTCAAAAAAAATCTCGAAGCAATTTTTCAGATGAAGTTTATGTTAACTAGATATGTTTATTTTCATTGATAAATATGAATGTATTGTATAACTTATTTCAATAAATTTTAAATTTATAAGCCAAACCAAAAAATAATAAAAAGTACGTATATCTTCTATCATATGCCTATACCAAATCTTGATTGGTATAGAAAGAAAACTGCGCATACGTATGAGATTTTTTGAATTTAAGATAAGACCAAATGATTTACTCCAAGGGGCTTTACCCCTCTCTATCTCTAAGCTTTAGTTCATGTCCATGACTGCAATAGGTAAATTGGGGCTCAATGATATGTGACGGGCTTGACACTATGACTCTGCGTTCCCTCGCTGTCCTTTACTGCGTTTATAAAATGGAGTGTTCTGGAGAACTGTTTAATTTGGTTGGTTGGTCAGATCAGATATCATCCTCACCACGTTCTGTTCAAATCGATTGGGGTTTTGAAAATTGAGTGCGACCTCTTTCCGCCAGAAAGTAATGTAGTAGCAATACCTGAAGATGCTAATGCAAAAGCAATATTCTGTTGTTATTTCAATTCAGCTAGAATTGCCCTTGTTAGATAGGTATTTCCACCAACACCTGGAGCATCTAAGAAAAACACCTTTCCTTCGTAACTTAAGGCCCTTCGAAACTTACTAAATATTTGTCTTGAAAAAGAAGTTGACCCTCGAAAAACGTGGAGTAACACGCGCAAATAAACATTCCCCACTATTAGGATGCACTGTGTTATACTCTGCTAAGAGCAGCATCTGGCCACAACATTTTTTTCTACTGTATAATATGCTTTTATGTACACTTTCAACTAATATTTTATATGCAACATGGCTTGCGTGGCGCAGTGGCACAAGCGTGTGACTTTAAACGCGACAGGTTGTGGGTTCGATCCCCACTCAAGAAAATGAAATATTTAATATTTCCAGTTTAAATATTTAATTATTTCATTTCTTCGTTCTGGTAACAAGGCAAAACACGATGAGTCCCGCCACTTAACACGCAATGCCTCAAATTAGACGGAAAGTTGCCAACGCAATGGAGTGTCTTAACACTAGGTTCAAAAGTTTCCTCTGCCTACCCTGCCATGTGCGCAATATGATTTTTCCAGGTACATGGGCGCAGTGAGCGGTCTTGTTCACGAGTTCGCGTTGCCATCGCTTCTACAAATGCGTTCTCTACAATTACGTAGCAAGTTGACTCTATGGAAGGGAATCTTTTACTCCTCAATTATTATATTTGGATCTGTTAATTTCATCATTTAGTTTTTTTTATCACTTGATCTCCTTTTTCTTGTTTATGAAGGAAATTTGATTTTTAATAAATTTATAACTAAGATATTTTTATAAGATATTTTATATTTTTATATATTTTTAAGTTTATAAGTGAAAAGAAATAATAATTTTAAGTCTCTACAGAATTACGATTTAAAAAAACATGAGAATTTTGTGTGAAAATGATAATATATTGGATATGTACAACAAGTCAAGCTTTAAGTATGAGAGCAATAATATAATATATGCTTGAATTTTATTTTAAGAGTAAATTTTTAATTATAAAACATCTTCCTTTGATCTTGCTAAACAAAGGCACTGAACGATAAAAATGGCCGGAAATTAGGAGAGAGAGAGGAAATTAGGAGGGAGAGATCTAAATAATGTATCTCCAAATGTGGGAAACCCCTGAAAATATGTATTAATTATAGCTAATAAAAAAAAAACCACAACATATAAAAGTTTTTTTTTTCTAATTTATATATAATTTGTTACTTGAGTATGTAATTATAACAGCTATTATATAAATCTGTACATAATTTTAAATTAATTTTACAATTTAAGATATTTCAACGTGTATATTCGTATTATAAAAAATATTTCATGCTTCATTTCTTCGCTCTGCTAACAAGGCAAGGCGCGGCGTTGAGCTCCGTCACTCAACACGCAATGCCTCAAATTAGGCGGAAAGTGGCCAACGGAACGGAGTGTCTAAACATTAGGTTCCCAGGTTCCCACTGCCTTCCCTGCCAAAAATGATCATTTTTTTTAAAAATCGTAAATGACCTATATTTAAAATGTGTATTCCTCGTGTTCAGTAACGTATACGGATTTCTTTAATACAAAATACAATAATCTAGTCAATAAAATTTTACTATCAAAATTGAAACAGAATTTTATTTAAATATATTCTACCATTTTATTTATAAAAATAATAACAAAAAAATATATATGAAATATTTTACATTAAAAACAAACAATGGTGTGAGTGTTTTCAGCATTCCCAGACATATATACATATTTCTTATTGTAATATATAAACACAGCGATACGCGTTGTTTATAATTAATATATATTACTTACGATTGTTATTTTTTGTTCATATTTACTTAATTAAGTTTTGAATATCTTCCAAGTTTTTTTTTTATATTGTTGGCAATATTTATTCAGTCACAATGTACCGCGATTAAAGGTCGTGAGGCTTTAAAGTAAAGACCAAATGTCTATAATATTGAAATAAGGTTAGCTTGCTGTTCGTTCTTTTATAAGTGAAAGTTTGTGCTTTTTTCTGTTGAATGAAATATCAAATGTGCCAAAAAAACATTAAGTAATATGAAATTATCAGTTTTCGACAATTAAAAATAATTTATTTAAATAAAATTCGTTTGTTTTAGATGAAATTTCAACGAAAAATGTTTAGATTACCGAGAATTGTACGAATTTTAATAGATTTAATAATTGATGTCATATTTGGATTATTTTGGGAGCACAAAAAAGCTATTATTCCAAATGTAGAGAAAAAACATTATTTTCTCACAGAAAGTGCAACAAGCTTAACGAAGAAGATTAAACAAGGAGAGTTGAAGTCTGAGGAATTAGTGCTGGCGGTTATTGATAGAATAAAGCAAGTATGATCACATCTAGCTGATAAATAAAAAAATATCTAGGGAAAACTACAAAAGCCGAAAACGTTGTCACTGCCGTCACGTATTCCACAATCATAATAGTAGTTAAAAATATATAGTTTATATTTTTATAGTTTTAATTACACCGGCCAAACTCGAAATCACTTGCTTACGAAGGGGTTATTTAAAAATTGTTATTTGGGAGTCCCCTTAAATATTTAGCTTATTGTACATATTAAAAAAATAATAATAATATAACAGAAATACTCACCTTATAACTGTGAATTTTCAAATTATATTTTAATAAACTTATGTTTTTAAATTATAATAATTATAAATTCAACTAGAGACCTGTCGTGGCGCAGCGGTACAAGCGTGTGGCTGTAACCGACAGGTTCTGGGTTCGATCCCCAGTCGAGGAAATGAAATATTTAATATAATTAATGTTTTCATTTCTTCGCTCTGGTATTAAGGCAAGGCGCGGCGTTGAGTTCCGCCACTCAACACACGATGCCTCAAAAATCGGCGGAAAGTGGGGAACGGAAGTGGTACGGAGTGTCTTGAGGTTCCCAGGTTCCCTCTGCCTACCCTGCCTTGTGCGGGATACAGCGTGAAACTAAAAAAAAAAAATAATTCTGCTTGGCAACATATGGACAGATAAAGAAACAGCAGAGTCATAATAGGATTCCATTTAACCGTTTGGGCACGGTGTTACGTACGGTGCGGTACGTACTTAGTACGGCACTCTAAAAACCTTAGTAGTATTGGATTTTCATTGACAATATAGTAGCTGAATATAGGAGAATAATGTTAGGTGTGAAGCATACACACTATTATTATAAGCCGACTTCTACTCTAAAGAATGTCAATATTCTTTTCCAGTCGAGTTAGACAATTCTGACCCTGAAAAAGAAGAAGAATGAGAAAAGGGAAATTAGCACTTATTACTTGTTTTTAATTTCAGTTTATCAAAATAATTTATGGTATTAATGAATATTTCTTCTTCAGGTCAATCCTTACTTGAACGCGATCACTGCTGACCGTTTTGAAGAAGCCTTAAAAGAAGCGAGAGAAATTGATAAAGTGTTATCATTGGGAGTCTCTGATGAGCTGCTGAGTAAACCGTTTTTAGGTAAACCTTATTGTTTTATCACAGGCTTATTTACTTTCTATAGTTATTTAAATAACTATAGAAAGTAAATAAGCCTGTGATAAAACAGTTTAGTTTAGTTTATGGTATAGAAGTAAGATTTGAATTGATTTTTTATTATATAGAGATTGAATTTGATCTTATTACTTCTATTGCTTAATTCTTATGTACACACAGATACACAGATATATAAAATAATATTTGATTAAGCCCCAAAATTGATAATTTGGTTTACCACACTTGTACCTGCGCGTTTTCCAGGTGTACCCTATACCACAAAAGAAAGTCAAGCGGTAAAGGGAATGCCTCTAACAATGGGGCAACTACGTCGCCGCGATGAAATAGCAACAGAGGACAGTGAAGCAGTGAAACTATTGAGGGACGCTGGAGCTATACTCATCGCTTGCAGTAATATTCCCGAGCTTCTACTTTGGTACGTAATTAAATTTTAGGTATATTTAATTTTATAACAAAAATAGCAAAAAAGAGTAAATCAGAAAGAAATCTCATTAAGTTTTAACATACTTCTGTTTTTGTTCATGTTGTGCTTACATATAGATTGCTAGAGACAGCATACCTAATATTATTATGACTCTCCCAACCAGGCCCTTCCGAAAATAATGTTTAGGCTCAGGTCAGAATATGATAGTGCTTTTCGGGTTTAGCTGGATTGACAGAGTACATATTAATATGTAACTGTATACTGTGGTCATTCGAATACATTGTACACGTTGGATGATCAAAATATGCCATGAAATTTGATTAAATTTCTCATCATCTTTTATCAGACGTTTCCCAATTGAACGTTTCCCAATTGAACCCTTCATGATGGAAAATCAGTAACTAAAAGATTTTATGTTATTTGTTCTTATATGATATAATATTAATTATCTTATATAAATATAACAGGCAAGAAACCCGCAATCCCGTGTACGGCATGACCAACAATCCGCATCACACGGGCAGGTCGCCGGGCGGATCCAGCGGGGCGGAGGCCGCGCTCGTCGCGAGCTGCGCCAGCGTTATTAGTCTATGTAATACATATTTCATTTGTTTTTCTTATGTCGGTAACGATGATACAGTACCGTCAACCGCCTTGGCCGCCCTGTAGCTAGCTATTGGTTTTTGATTATTTTCTTTATACTGAGAAAATCAACTTTAGACCGTCACGTCTTGACCATCGGACTATATATAAAAGAATATACCTATTGAATGTACTGAGTGTTGCACTGTATCTCACACATGGCAGGATAGGCAGAGGGAACTTGGTAAACCTAGTGTTGAGACACTCCGTTTCCTTCCCCATTTTCCGCTGAATTTGAGGCATTGCGTGTTGAGTAGCGGAAGTCAACGCTGCGCTTTGCCTTATTGTCAAAGTGAAGAAATGAAAATACTAAAAATTCCAATTAAAAATATTAAATACTCTTCGAGTGGCGCTCGAACCCGTAACCTGTCGTTTACAGTCACACGCTCGTGTTCCTGCGCCACGACGCTCACTATTAAATTATTTCTAGAATATTATTATAGAAATGTCATTCATTTGAGAAATTATTGAATTTTGCCTTAAATATTTTTAAACAACACTTTTGCTTGAAATTCGATTTAGTATTTCTCGAAACATAAGGCAGTGACAATAATTAAAAAAAGCAGATGTCAAATATTTTAATGTAGGTATACGAAACAGGAAGAGCTTGCAAAAAATATTCCTTCTTAAAATTAATGTTACCTTAATTATAATTAATAACAAACTTATAATGAGATAATAAAATTATAACTTAAAATAGCAAATATTTCAAATAATCATTTGGAATAAATACACGTATTTTTTTGTGTGTAAATAATTTATAAAATGATTGTTTTTGTTATTCATGTGAATTCATTTTGTTGAATATTTATTTTATCGAAAAGTACTTAACAATATGAAAGTATTAAAGTACTAAATCTTGCAATACACGAAATTTTTATATAATCCTTAACTTTATTTAAAGATTTTTTTTTTTATTTTTACAGGTTCAGATATAAGCGGTTCTATACGTATTCCTGCATTTTATTGTGGAGTGTTTGGACACTACCCGACACCCGGCACCACTAACACTAAAGGTAATTTTTAACTTTCCATAATTAT